>VZTL01060676.1:0-31405 GCA_013400535.1 Scopus umbretta
GGGGTTAAACCACAACATCTGCAGTGTAGATAGATCTGTTGCTGTTTTTTCTCTGAGGCAGAAAAGATTCTTAGTGCTGTTCAACTACTCATGCTGTCAGTAAAGCAGAAAGTAAACAAGGTCATTAAAGGTGTTAGAGAAATTGTACAGTTGAATTTACAGAAAGACACTACTGAGAAGAGTCTGTATCACAGCCCAGTTGAAATGTATTTGGAGTACACAAATTCCTACTGATGTTTGATATTATTCCTCTTCCACAAATTCCCTTAGCTGTAGTGTCAGAGAGGTTAGATGAATGACAGAGAGAACACATACAATCACACATTTCTGGAAAAGTAACACAGAAACATTATTCAGTTTATGTGGTCCGTAGCTATGATGGTCCACGGCCTTATGAAGAGGCATCTGGGACAGCTGCAAACAGAAGAGCCTCATGTAGCAGGCTTATCTGAATGATGGGGTAGAGTGTCCCCTCAGCAAGTTTGCAGATGACACCAAACTGGGAGGAATGGCTGGTATGCGAGAGGGCTGTGCTGCCATCCAGAGAGACCTCGACAAGCTGGAGAAATGGGCTGACAGGAACCTCATGAAGTTCAACAAGGAGAAGAGCAAAGCCCTGCACCTGGGGAGGAACAATCCCAGGCACCAGTACATGCTGGTGGCCAACCAGCTGGAAAGGACTTGGAGGTCCTGGATGCTAAGCTGAACAAAAGCCAGCCATATGCCCTTATGGTGAAGAAAGCTAATGGTATCCTGGGCTCTATTAGGAAGAGTGCTGTCAGCAGGTCCAGGGAGGTGATTCTTCCCCTCTACTCAGCACTGGTGAAGCCACACCTGGAGGGATGGGTCCAGTTCTGGGATCCCCAGTACATGAGAGAACTGGACATACTGAAGAGAACACAGTGAATGGCTACTAAGATGATGAAGGGGCTGGATCATCTCTCCTATGAGGACAGGCTGAGAGAACTGGGACTGTTCCGCATGGAGAACAGAAGGCTCAGGAGGGATCTCATCCATGTGTATAAATACTGGAAGGGAGGGTGTGAAGAAGAGGGAGCCAGGCTCTTTTCAGTGGTGCCCGGTGACAGGACCAGAGGCAATGGGCATGAACTGAAACACAGGAGGTTCCCTCTGAACATCAGGAAGCACTTTTTTACTGTGAGGATGACTGAGCAATGGCACAGGTTGCCCAGAGAGGTTGTGGAGTCTCCTTCCCTGGAGATACTGAAAAGCCGTCTGGACGTGGTTCTGGGCAACTGGCTCTAGGTGGCTCTGCCTGAGCAGAAGGGTTGGGCCAGATGATCTCCAGAGGTGCCTGCCAACCTCAACCGTTCTGCGATTCTGTGTTTACAAAGCAAACAAAAGCACAGGTCCACATATTTTACTTAGCTGTGGGCTTTAGTTCTTTCCCTGGATACAGCTGAATAGATAAAAAAACAGGCAAGTGCAGGTACCTTTGTATAAATTGGCTTTAGTTGTCTCAGTAGAAATATTCATGTACGTAAAGACACTAAGGAACAACCTTCTGTGTAACCTTACTCTCTTTTGCAATTACAGGCTTTAGAATTACAGCCTATGGTAGAGGTAATTTACAGTATCAAATTTCTGATTTGAAGCAAGGAGGATTAGGAATTTCCAGATAAGTTTTCCAGTAGCTAATGAGATTTAACCAAATAAACTTTCATTGTTGCCTTCCAAAGTTAAATTATGGTCTTACATAAACAGTAAATTCCCCCAGTGAATACCTGTTAAATGAATTTGGAAATTGTGTTGCAGCCCAACAAGCAACCAGCCAAACCTAACAAAAGAACCCTTGAATTTTCTTGTTATACAGAGTATAAATTCACTGCTGGTGAAAGCAATACCCTGTAGATTTCTAAATCATGTAAAAGCAATGTGAACTTTTGAGCATGAAACTTATTCGTAGAAAAAAATGTGACAATACTTATGTACACACTTTTACCTTGTGCCTCTCATTGGCACTGAAGATTTATTGCTGCAGTGCTTATTAAAAGCAACCAACAAAAAGCAACGAAGATCTAATGAGTACAGGATTTATATTATCAGATCAAAACTAATTATCAGAAATTTACCTTGTTGTGTTATGCCAGTGCTTCAGGGAAGGTTTTATAAATGAGCAAGTTTACATGTATCATGGGCCTCACACTAGACAGTTAAGCCAAGTTGATTAGGCCAGGCCTGGACAATGCCGTATGACCTTACTGGCTCGTGCAACCATCTCTTTTTAGCTGTGGAAACAATACTGCTAGGTGAATGGTGAATTGAGAAACGAATGCAATGAAGACAAAGCTGGAACATGCACCTGAACTACATCTGGGAAGTATTCCTAGATCCCAAAGTTTCAACACATGGACTGCTTTGAAGCATTCTGCAAAAGGTTCTGGAAAAGTAATCCTATTATCAGGAGACTTATATCTGAAGTCTGGAGGAGATCAAAAAGGTTTGGAAACCTTTCTTTTATGCACACATGATAGGCTGACTAGGCAGGAACAGGATCTCAAACTCTAGTGCCTGTTAAAAGGAAAATCATGTTGATTGGTTGTTATCAGTAATTTCAACAAATACATGGCTCAGGAGCTTGTCTACTGTACGTACAGAAGCATTTCCCAACCTAGTTGTACTGGATTCACTTCCAGATAGCACAAATGTGCCCACATAAATTATATTGGAAAAATTAGTCTCTTGCCAGGATAGCTTAAACTAGTAGCCTGAAAAGAATCAAGCAGTATCAGTGAGATGAGTCGTTACTAGACATTTTTCCCTAGTGTCTGTGCTGGTGATGGCTGTGATTTTTTTAGCCCGGATACATACCTGTATAAACGTACATACACATTCCTGCATCTATGTCTCTCTCCCTGCTCTCCTGTCTTGCTGGTCCTTTAGTAATTTTTTAATCACCAGCTTGTTTCATCTGAAATAGCATAGGTCTCAGAGATGTTAATTTCCCTATACATTTATTGGTGGTAGGAGGATGGAAAAGATGCAGGTTACGCTTAAGTCTTACTGAGCAGCAAAAAGTCCATGCAGGAGAAAGACATGAACACTGTGACTATGAAAATTTCAGTCAGAGCTCACAATTTATTAGACATGAAACAGTCCAACCACAAGACACAACTTCTTTGGAAACCAGGCTTCATTAGCTCTTCTGTTCCTGGAGTTATTAATTGTTGTAGCAAAACTTGAGAGCAAAACCCACAGTGCCAGCTTCCTGGGAGAAATGAATGTGGCTCCAGAAGCAGACACATCTACAGGAGAAGGTGGATAGTAATGTGGAAAGGGGAAAGAAAAAGAAAGCAGTCTGTTGAAACTAAGAAGCTGTGCCCAGTTATTGTGAAGCAGAAGCTTTAATTGTCCATGTTTTGCTCAAAATGTTTGAGAAAAATGCCAGGTGATAAAGATCTAAAGTAGATTTCTGAACCCTTTTTCTCCCCACACCCAGTACTCCTTGGCATTTACAAAAATAAGAGGTTGTGTGTATGAGGAGAGAAGGAAGGGTGTTGTCCATGTGAATGGCACTTTGGTAGCGCGCATCGGTTCAGCCCACCCACTGTCACCCAAAATGAACTTGGCTGTAGAGGCTCTGATTACTCATGCATGTCAGGCAGCCTTCATTTGCTAAATCCAGCCAACTGGAGAGCAAGTGCAAGTAAAACCAGTTTTATACTCTGTCTGCCAGGCCATTCACTTGTCTTCTGAATGGTTTTGTCACATGCCAATGGACATTTCAAAAGAAAATATGTTTGAAAGGCATTATCTTCCATTTTTGTTTTTAAAGAAAATGACCATACTGAAAGACTACATTAGCAAGCATTGTCTAGAGATTAGTGCACTCTTCTACAGAAATTCCAGCAAGAAATTCCTGACTGCCTTTATTATTTATTTCAATGTTTACAGCTGTGTAGACTTAGGGTTTATAGCACTGAAATTCATCTTGTGAGACTATAAAATCTGTAATACTCTTACAGGTGGCACCCTTCATATTCATCTAGCTTTAGTAAAGGCTATGCTCATACATTTGTGGCCTAAGGTATTCTGTGTGGTTGCTAAAGAGAAGTAACTGTGGCAGAACAAAAACTGCATTAAAACCCCAGCTATTAAGGACCTCTAAATGATGCCCTTCAACATGGTCATGCGCTTTGGGACATAGTTACACTTTACTATCAGGGACAAAGAAATCTCTCTTTTTAGCAGTAGTTGCTGTCTATACTGAATCCTGCAATTAGTTAAGATGCTGTCTGTAGGACCGTTGTCCTTCACTGGGAGCTGAAAGGCACCCTAGTACCAAATTCCTGATGTTCCTCACTGTTGTGGTCTGAGACCGTACATAAAAGCACCATCAGAGTGCAATAGCTGGTACAACAGCATGAAAATCTTTGTATTTCCCAGCTTTCACATGCCATCTAGTGTGTCCCGCTGCCAGTCTTGATGACTTCTTAGGGGTTCAAGAGCTCACAGTTCCAAATGGGGACTGACAAGAGCAGGCCCCTGGGGACGCCACAGTCAAGCAGGAGGGAATGGCAGTAGTCCAGCAATCTGGACACCTGGCCTAAATTTTCATCTTCCCCACATAAATCTAAGTTAAAGTGTTGGGCAGAGGTGAATGAAAAGGAAGGCTCTTTATGTAAGAGAGTGATACAGAGCTGGTGTCCTGTTGTGGGTTAACCGCAGCTGGCAGCTCAGTCCCATGCAGCTGCTTGCTCACTCCCCACCGGTGGGAAGGGGGAGAGAATCAGGATAAAAGTGGGAAAACTCGTGGGTTGAGATAAAGACACTTTAACAGGTAAAACAAAAGCCACACACACAAGCAAGGCAAAATAATGAATTCATTCACTGCTTCCCATTGGCAGGCAGGTGTTCAGCCATCTGCAGGAAAGCAGGGCTCCATCACATGTAATTGATACTTGGGAAGACAAACTTCGTCACTCTAAGTGTTACCCTTCCTCCACTTCCCCTCCAGACTTCTTGTGCACCCCAAGCCTACTCACTGGCAGGGCAGCGTGTGAAAGAGTCTTGACGCTGTGTAAGCACTGCTCAGCAATAGCTAAAACAACCTTGTGTTATCAACACTGTTTTGGTCACAAATCCAAAACACAGCACCGTACCAGCTACTATGAAGAAAATTAACTCTGTCCCAGACAAAACCAATACACATGTGCAAACAAGTGAGAAGGGCCCTGGAAAGGTGTGGGATATTGATTGGGTTTGCAGCATGGGCATCATGTCCCAGCACATTCCATGCTGTGTGTAGATGTGGCTAGACCACTGAGAGAAAGGAGCTGCAAAAACATGCTCTGTGGTCTTGAATGGGGCTTTCCAGTTGGGGTTTGTACACAGACATGTGCTGCAGACATGACTACAACGTCCGGCTAGAGGTAGAGGTCTCGTCAGGCTTTCCATACACTTATATGAAATGGCTCACTGCTCTTGCAAATGCTTCCTTCCTGTCTGTTGGTCTACTTGGCTTGGAAGCTCAGAAGGCCATTGATATCCATTAGTCAAATAGGAAGAACACAGGGTGAAAGGAGAGGGTGCTAGAAGGTGTTTTGGTGTAATGGCTTTTTATACTGTTTAATTTGTATTTTCAATTACTTTGTCTGCAAAATACTACTTTCAGCACTGAGCTCGTCCCTGGGTATTGCTTCTGCTTGAGATGATTTTTAATTTTTTATTCTTCAGCTTTTCAAGAGTTAGTTTTCCCCCAAACACACACACAGACACTTCCTTCCTAAAATGCCTTTCCTTTTTATACCCCTGGACAGCATGGAAAGGTAGAGCTCTGAATATAGTGAAGTATCTGGTGCAGAATTTATGCATCCGTGCAGTAAAGCCAGAGCAAGCACTCTACAGCTCAGATATTCAATCTACCCACTGAAATACTTTGTCTTTAACCTGCTCAGGTTTATTATTTGAAATCAGTCACTAGAAGCGAGGCAGTTAGGGGAATTCTTTTCATCCTTTTGATGTATATAGTAATTCCATTAGCATCATGCAAAAGAAGATCTTCCCAGTTTACAGATTAGACAATTTCAAGAAGGTAAGTAAAGTCTTTAGAACAATTAATGCAAGTCACTGAAAAGGTGTTTTTGCCTGTATATTTTTTTAGGCTTCAGTAGTTTAATTGCCTCTTGAGCCTGATGAGGTGTTGATCTCTGCTAGATTGCAATAGCTGAGCCTCCTCTGGCAATAACTTACAAATGGAAATAGGGTAGTTATCATCTGGCCATCCAGTTTTCGAAATAAGACCTGGAGAAATGTTATTCAAAATCTCTTCCATCAGCAGAAGTGAACATGTAGTTTATATAATTCTACTTCAATCTGATAACATTAAGAAGGGTGTATTTATAATCTACCTACTCACTGCTTGCTTTGGATAGAGAAATAATTTTTTATTCATGTTAGCACTGTCTCCCTCCAGTCTTGCAGGAGCAAGGTAGCTCAGGGAGAGGGAAGGCTGGAACTAAGGGGTTGCTATTCAGTCAGACACTTCAATATTTAACATGTTGCCCCTATTCCAGAATACACTTTTTAACAGTCTTCCTACTCCCTGTGAATTTAATGGGAACTGCATGTACAAAACAAGCCTTTTATGAATGTGGGTCACTGCCAAGTCAGTAAAGAGCCTCATAGAAGAAATCAGGTGAATTCCTTGAGGTACAAGTTAAAAGCAAGGAAAGCAAGGAAAGTCAGTTTCAAAAGAGTGAATCACTAAGGGTGATTTGCTATGAATACAGTGTTAAGCCACATGTTTAATGATCAGATGAACTGGTGTAGTTCCCAAACTAAACTGGATTGGGGGTTCAGAGCAAAGGGTCCATGAATTCTGAAGCAGAATCTTGTCTGGCTGTTCTAAGGGAAACTGCATCACTTCTGTGCAGACCTTTTTCTGTTGTTTAAAATAAACATTAAAACACATGCAGGCACTAATCCCACTACCAAGCATGAATTCCAGAAACCCCTAGTCTTCTGTACTTTCCGCTGAAAAATGTATTTGCTGAATGCTAGTTGTATCCAATTTGCTAAAAGGTATATCTGCAATTCACATGTATGCATGTCTTAAGATTGTGTTATATTCTTTGTGACCCCACTTTAGCCATAACTGTTTGTGTTGCAGGATCAAGTGACATCTAATAAGTTGAAAAATGTGAGTGGAAACTTCACCCAGCTTACAGCATTATAGCAAAACAGTATGATATACAGAGACCCCTTGAAGTTCTGAATCTACTGGGAACATGAGCTACCCAATGCCAGGACCACAGGAGACATTTTATAGTTTATTGTTCAGATGTATTTTGCCCTGAGCTACCCGATTCTCCTCATATATTATGTAAAGAACAAAAGGCACAGCGGTATAGCTTCAACTCTGGGGTCAGATGCCCAAGTATTAGACACTGTGGGGTTCAATTTTTAGGTGATTAAGTCCTTTATCAGCTCTAACTCAAAATGCCTGCCAGATTCCCAGAGGAACGTGTTCTCTTCTGAATGTCCTTCGTTGAGGCTGACCCTTCCCTCTCTTGCACTGGTTATCATCACGGGACTAGATCAAAACTATCTTCCTCCTTGTTTAATGAAAAAGAGGAAAACAATGAGCAACCTAAAATACCCTGGGGTTGCAGGTTGGAGTGGTTGCAGAACAGCTACCAAAATGAGTATTACATGATTTAAATAACAAAGGCGGTCTCTGTAAGCTTGGAGGAATGACTATAAGTTCGCAGCATTTTTATAAAGAACTTCATAACAAGGCTCTTATCTCAGTCTTTCACTAATTTTTGCATCTAAATTCATTTGGTATTTCAGTAGTTATTCTGTATTTCTGCAAAGCATAGCTAGCTAGCTAGCTGGCTGTATCCTGCATTCAACGTTTTTCATTGACCAGGAGTCTGTTTGGTTTCAACACCAAGAATAAAGGCTTGTCTGGTTTTGATTGTGTGAATGGATATTCTTTTTCCATCTGTCACTGAGAAATAGGATGGATGTCACCTAAGCTGCAGCAATCTCTATCCATTTTTAAACACAACCAGATGGCAGTTTATTTTCCTATTTTTCTTAGACGGAATATCCTATGTGGTTTACAAGACTCCTTACAGCTGCATGCTTTTTTTGACCATAGAGCAAAGGAAACACTCAGATTCATCGCTGCTTTTAAAGTATATTACAGCCTTCCTGAAAATACATAATTCCACTTGTAAGTGCAGCTCTGTTATTTCTTCCAAGAGCTCATCACCATCATTATCATGTTGAGTGCTGATGTTGGAAGTCCAGAGGGTATCAGCACATCCTCCCTTCCCTCCTGGGAGTTTGCCTGCCTAGGCTTAGAGCCAAGAGCTTAGCTGACTGCGTTGAAGGCCAGCTCATTGAGAAGAGCTCTTGTGAAGAAAGAGCTGGAAGATGCCTTGGCTAAGGGTCCCCACTCCTTCCCTTCAGAGTTGCTTTTAAGCTGTGCTTCTCACCCTTGTCCCTACCTGAGGTTACCTTGCAGTTGTGCCACAGTAATGCCCATCCCTGGCCATGGGCACTGTTGATCCAGACCCTGATCCTGACACGTTGGCTTGACTCCAGGCTTGATCTCAGTCCTGCTTTGTCTCTATGGTCTTGTCTGGTGATCTGGAATCTCAGCCTCAGTTGACTACTGTCACTAGACCTTCTCTGGTCACCTCACTCAGGTACTGTGGGACTTGGCCCTTGCTGGCATGGCCCCTCTGTCTGCCAGCTGCTTCATCATGCTTGGCTGTCCACTGCCTTTTCCTTATGGAGCGTCTGGACCTTGCTGCTCCCTGACAGGGAGATTTATGGTGGCAGGCATGATTTGTTAGCAGTAGCCTGGGTATCATATTGTGCAATGACTGTGTGAAGAAAGAAAAGCTGTTTGAGGGGTGAAGAGTGCCCCCTCACACCATAAAGAAGAGCCATGCTAAGACCTTGTCTATACCTGACCATTTTTCCTTTTCTAATTGTGCCAGAAATAAAGTTCCCTTTAATAACTTCTCCTGTCACCCACCCACTGAGATATACTCACAGTGGTACAGTGATGTTACTGTTTGGCTTGTTATGGAAAGCTGAGGCATGTATTCTGGACTGTATGAAATACATGGCACCTATAACTAACTAACCTGGCAAAAAAATCATACACCCTCTCTCCATCATAGTTAAAAGTGGTAGAACTTTAAATGTATATTAGGCTCCGATTTGTCATTTTGGTGTAGTTTTGCTGCTATTTGAGTTACCAAAGCAATGTTATTGTGCTCCTTTCCAGTAAAGTCAAATCCTGGGATGTGTGAAAGTTTGTCCTATATACACCATGCAAAGTTGTTTGGAGGTACTTGCAGGATCTCTTCTGCTTGTCTGTCTGTCTGTCTCTAAGCTGTTTTCAGTCATGCTTGTCTTCATGCTCCATGAATACAACTACCTAACAAGCAGGTGAGACAATCACACAGAGGCCAATGTGCAAATGTGAGTTACGTATCTAGGGATAAGTAAATACTTGTGGCTTTGCTTCAGCCAGCAAGGCTCTTTTCTACCTTTTTGCACAACCTCTATATGACCTTGACTACCACGTGTTGGGATTGACATTTTCTCCTTTTAGAGGTTTTTAGGTTTCTCCTATAGCTTTTCTCCCCTTTAAATTCCCATTACGAGTACATGTTTTTTCCACTTTTTAAAACTTGTTCTTGGTAACACCTTGTTACAGCTGAGAAGGACTATAACACATGCCTATGTACTGCTCACTCTTAAAAGCCTAGAATGCCATTTTCAAAAACAGTTTAGCTGCCTTAGAAGTAAATCTGTATCTTACCTTATCTGGAAAAGACATATTAGTGATCCATCAGCAGTTACTGGATTACGCTTGCACACAAGATTATTCGCAAAGAGAGAATTTTACTGATAGCATCTTCCCAGCAATATCCAGAACTCACACAGACCACATCATCACAGTAACAGATTACTGCAAGCAAATCAGCTCCATGAGAGAAATTTTGCTGTCAGACATTCACTCTAAATTATGTATTCCTTATATGTTCTGCATACAGAGCTGGTGTCAACCAGCTCTGGAAAAAAACATCAATACATTTGAGACAAAAGCAGAAAGATAGAAACTGCAGTGTGTGGAAGGAGAGAGACATCTTCCTTTGGTTTATTTGTTCTGGAAACAGTATAATTTGTGCAAGATTTTACAAGACTACCCAGAAAGCTCACTTATGTGTTGCAACCCTTCCCCATCTGCCAAGAAGCTTCTACCTCTGGGACCGCATTATACTGGGGCATTGGCTTACTCAGTGTGTTTACCTTTGTCTGGAGGGTCTCCCATGAATACCTCAGCTCACTACTCTTATAAGTACTGCTAATGGGCTGTCTTCACAACAGAGTTAACTCAATTGCAAACATAGTGAAAGTATGATATCAGACCACTCAGATGAAGGGTACGTTAGGTCTAAAGGTCTTCATCCTTGAGATGCTGTAGTCCAGACCAATGTGACTGTGACCATAGAAATGCTGTCCCAGTCTAAGTGCTTTAAAAAGGACTGTTCAATGAACTTACTCACAAGGTGCTCTCTCATTTGCCCAGAGATGCTCTCTATGGCAGTGACATGAAAACAATGCTTTATGTAAGTAGCTTTCAAGCAGTTGCTCATTATTAATGCAGACAGTTCTGACAACAAAAGCAAACAGCATTTGGCAGCAAGAACTTAATGTCATTAAGGAATTCAGTCTGCCAGCCAGCAAGTACTTTGCAGTGGAGTGAGCTGGCTTCCCTGCCTCTTTTTTTTTTTTTTTTTTTTTTTTCTGTTCATANTTTTTTTTTTTGTCTGCTAAACAAAAAAATGGCACAGTAAGTATACTTTCCCTCTTGATGTGTTTTACTGGTACCATACCACAGAGTACCAGAAGATATCAGCTGATATCAGCTCCTGGCAATCTGTATTCTCTGACAGTGTCGCAGAGGTGGAACAGAAGTAAATGAAAAACACAGAACACAGGAGAAATACAGTGAAGAAGTACAAGCCCGGTAATAGAGGGGTTGGAACTGGAGGACCAGCAGTATCAACATTTAGTTTCCCTGTATATTCATTGAATGTATTTACAAACACAGGCCATTACTTGTGCAGGTGCTTTGCAGAGTATTAACAGGTGGCAAAGAACAGCTGATTAAGCATGATCCCTGATGAAAACTCCTAATATTTCCTTTACTCACGCTTATTCAATGTCACAGAAATGAAACGTGTTCAAGATTAAGGGAACTAAGTAATTTTTAAAACCCCATGGCTTTGACTTGACCTAGACACAGTAAAACATTTTTAGCAAATGGCTGGAAAGACTTGATGTATCAATTGCTTTGGCAAGGTTAATCAACAAAATTGGCATGTGGCACTGAATCTTGGCATGCCAAATACCATCCTGTGTGGGTGTACAGGGAGAAAATAATGTAGTGCTCTGGTCTTGCTCCAGATTCAGCTGGCTTTGGATCAGCAAGTCAGCATGTATCTACTATTTCACTGCAGGTGATCTGCAAAGTAGAGTAACGTTTATCAGTTCTCTTTAAAAAAACCCAAGAGAACAAAGTGCAGAACCATAAAAGGCCTCGTGTTTGCTCGTGTTTGGAGCAGCACTTCGCAGACTTTTTTCCTGCTACACTTTCTAATGTTAGACATATCAGGAGCAGAAATCTTGTCTCTCATACCTTTGCTGAAAGATTTATTCAGCATTTAGTTAGAAGAGCAGAAGTGTTGAGTGATTCACACAGGAAGTATTTCATGCGGATAGTTTAATTAAATGAATGTAAACTAACTCTAATCAAACAACAACAAATTGCACAACTGAGGTGTTTCAAACAGTGAATAATGATCTCATTTGCTTTACTTGATCAGTCTGTGTTCCTTGGTATGTGTCATATCATAGCCCTGCCATTTCTCTAGCTCTCCGTTGACATTCTAGGGGAAGACAAGCCCTGAAAGTGTTTCTTTTTTACAAGCCAAATATTTAAAACTAAAATCCTTTTCTTTTTCCCCAGAGGAAGTCTTTCAGACAATCAACCTCACTATAATTTAACCTTCCCCTCCAGAAATTATGTCAACTTGAGTTCATAGGATCATCATCAGCTACTTCTATTTGAAGTACAGAAAGATAATTCACAAGAGCAGAAATTGGTAGCTTTTTGACAACCGCCCTTTCTAGTCAATACATATGTAATCAAGGTAAAGGAGCTGGGATGAGTAAACATGGCACACAGAACAACTAGGGAGTCACTGTAGCCAGAGCTCGAGTGTCTCTGAGAGTATTCTTGAACACTGAATAGGTAATTGCTCCTGTTATATTTTGTATTCTTCTGAGATAGAGGGGTTTTTCATAGTCACAGAAAAAGAAAAATCAGTAGTATTTTGACCCTGAGAGAATTTGGTGTTTGATGGTGGTGATGTGTGTGCTTTTGAATTTTACCAGATGGAGAATTCAACTCTATTCATCACCATCCTTATACCACAGGATATATGTTCTGGAATGTGACCTGTCCTGGCTAAAGATGTTTTTAAACAAGCCCAAAACCTGCTTTTTTTCAGGCAGTAAAGATCTGTAAAGATCCCTACCTAGATCAAGAATGCACAGGAATCAATATCAGTAGGCATCTCTTTGGAATTGATTGTGGTGTAACAAAAACAATATCCAAATGTCTATTCAGGTTTGTCCTGCATGCTTCCCTTTATGAAGCCATCAGGCTTAGCTGCATTCATTTTGCACTGATGCCACTGATTTTACAAGCTGCCTCAGATGCTGAATGCCCCACAGACATTGGCAACTTACAGTAAGCCACACAGAATAGGGAACTGCTCTTACTCCAATTTTATGAGTAGGGGACTGAAGCAAAAAGGACAAAGGCGGCCATAGCCTACTTCTCTGTGCAGGTTACTGAGTACTTCCTTCCATGATGGCTCTCCCTGACTACTCAGCAGATACTCAGCTCAAGTAAGGGAAGCAGAGCATGGCTGTAAGTGGTCTGCCTAGCTTTGGAGAGCTGAGCTGTTTTATTTTTGTTGATTACTCTAAGGCACCATACATGTGCTGAAAGAAGCAATCCTGCCTTTCATACAGCTGCAGTGAACCAGACCAGGAACTAGTCTAGTGAAAATGCCCTTTTTTTTAGTGTGTTATAAAGTCTAGGAATTGGCAGACACCTGGGGTGATTATTTTGCTGGAGGGGCTGCCTTATGCAGGGTTCATGAGTTAAACTATGGCCTCGGTTTTAGGATACTGTAACATCTTCCAGGGATAGAGACAGCAAGAGCACTATCAGTTGTGCTGATTCATCTGCTTTCTATTTTTATTCTTCAATATAGCATTTCGGCAAATAGTCATATTTATATAAATACCTTTTTTAAAACCTATGGGTGCATCAGAATTGTGTACTCCGCTGTTCCATGATTTTAGTTCTATATATGTCTACATATTGAACAATTAGAATTAATAAATTACCAGCTAACTATGGCAAACCTCAGTTTAGATGACCAATGTCCAATTGGTCCAGAGAAGATACATGTTTTCTTCTGGATTATCCTGCCTATGCTGCTGCTTTAGATATTTTAATTGAGCTAACCAGTTTATTTTGCACTTCTTTAAAGGATTCCTATGAGCAAATGAATTCTAACAAAGCTAATTAGAAGCTTCAGCAGTGATCCCTACCAGTACCTTTGACACTTTGCAGATTTACACATCTTCTCTGACTTTTTTTTCCTATTGCTGAGAAAGTAAGGCACATATTATTAAACTCCCTATTTTTTTGTTTGTCTATAGTCCTTCCTTCACTGAATTTCCCATCTTTGGAATTAGTGTAGTTTGAAGAATTGCCATTTACTAACCCAGTTCTAATCCCACCGAAGGGCAGAGTGACTCTGTAGGAAAATGGTGCTATCTATACTAATAAGTATTAGTGACACTCAGGAAAACTGGGTCTTCTGAGTAGACTCTGCATGTTGCCAGTTCTCTCTGCCATTCAGCACTAATGAAAGAGTTGATGACCTTGCTGCAGCTAACAGCTGCTGCAGGAAAGGTTGTAAGGCTATTAAATTAGGAACGCAAATACAGTACATTAAGACTAATTGAGCATGCTGATTCCTGTTGTGGCTGTGATGTTGCTGGTTTGATAAGGAAACCTCTGCTGAGAGTTTCTGAAGCATTCCAGAATTCTGGCATAGGAGCAGATGAAAATTTCAGAATAGCAGCAATCTCTGAAGTAACATTAATGGCAGCACCAACAGTTCTGATGACAATCAAACAGGGAAGAATAGTCTGCTAAAGATTACCAGAATCTCCAGGTTCACTCTGCTATAGAGAGTGCTGGATTGCCATCAGAGTAGTGTGGTGAAGTGGGTTGGAAGGAGCCTTCAGGATTCACCTACCCACTTCCCCTACCCTGCATTCCCAGGAATTATTTGCTGAGCAGCTACTGGGGACTTTTTGAGCTCTTAGGCAATCTACTGAAGTGTTGCACTAGTCCCATTCCCCATTCCTTCAATGGAAGGGGAAAACTATATTTCCGGTACATTTGGTTCTTCAAAACACTTTTTATTTCTAGACCATATTACATCAGGATAACTGTTCTTTCCCTTGAACCAACTGCTTTCCATCCAAGAATCCTTTTTGGGGAGGAAGGATTGATCCAAAAGCTTCAGGAATGGCAGGGATTCCATCAGCAGAGAATGAGCCACACTACAACAGCACAGCTAAGCTCATAGCATCTTGCAGTCTTATGCTTTTGGAAAGAAGAAGCAAAACTACCAACCCTACAAATCTCCAGTGGCAAGAATTTCAGAGAGGACGAACTATTCTCTTTCAAACCTACTTGAGTTCTGCTGCAGAAAAAGGACTGAAAGCTGTTGCTGGGCCCTCTCTTCGTACTCTTATGGGCAAGTTAGAAATACTCAATTGCTGAGAAGTACTCAGTTGCTGAGAAGCACAGCAAGTCGAACACAGAGATCCACAGGACAGTGGAAAAAAAGACTTAATGCACCGTGCCTTCTCTCTGCCCTCACCTGAGCCTTCTCTCTAAGACATCCAGAACATAAGCATCTGTTGCATAAAATTGCAGTGTGGCAATTATTTCTTATTTAGTGACTTGGTCTGGTCTGGAGAAGGACTCGCAGCTGGGTGGCACTTGAGCAAGCCTTGTCTTTTTCAGAATGAGGAGATGTACAGCAATTTTTTATATTGGAATTTCCCTACCAGATGCATTTACTAGTTCTTTAAAGAGTGAGCAAAGGTTATTTTTTAACAAGTTTTAATAGCACAGGGAAGCATATATCTGTTTCGCAAGTTGCAGCTCTGTATTTCTCAAAACTTTTCAAATTAGATTGGATATTAAGAAAAATTTCTTTACTGAAAGAGTGGTGAAGCATTGGAACAGGCTGCCCAGGGAGGTGGTGGAGTCACCATCCCTGGAGGTATTCAAAAAACATGTAGATATGGCACCTTGAGACATGGTTTAGTAGTCATGGTGGTGTGGTGTTGTCAGTTGGACTAGATGATCTCAGAGGTTTCTATGAGTCTATGAAATTTTAGCATGAATGAATGGACAAGGTCAGTCAAAAGTGATGGAGAGGATAAGATTCAAATGTTGAATAGCCACATCCTTTTACAGATTGTCCACTGCTGCTTCTCCACCAAGAGGCACTTCCCACAGCAGATGCCTTCTCCTTTCCATCCATAACTGACAGGAAATATAGTGTATGTGCCAACAAATGCAGGTCTTGTAGCATTTGGTTTCAAGGCTCTGGAATTTACCAGAACCTAAGATACTTCTCTCACAACAGCAGGGAGGGGAGTATTTGTTAAGGGAAATGGTTCCTGTGCTGCAGAACATCCACATTATTCATTTGTGTCTCTTAAAACTCCATTATGAAACTATACCACTGGAAACTAAAAAATGTGGTAGATTAACTTATGTGGAACTGGTGTGTGTCTACTTGGTACTGTGAACTGAGTGACTTCTTGAGAACCTTCAGCTTTGTTTTCTATTATTTTATGCCAATGTTTTTATTAGGGAGTTTTTTTACCTATGGAGGAATTAGAAGGAAATTCCGAAATTAAAAAAGATACTAAAAATAAAAGATCTATGATTACCTCTGAGGTACCCACAGGAACTGTTGTTTGGGTTCCTCATGGCATACTTTCCTGTATAAGTGAGGCTCCTTGGTTCAAATAAAGCCCCAGCTGAGTTTTATGGTCTCCCACCCTGATGAATTTTTTGAAGTTACACTGGGAGTACCTGCATGAAAACCGTACTGGGAAATGGAATCATGCTTGGGATTCTGACCCAAGGAAGACAAGGACACTTGAGACAATGAATTCTCACGAGGTTTTACATTAGGGCTTCTTAAATAAGATCCTTTTGATTACTGAAATATTTAATTTTAAAAAAAATTCTTTTTTTGCTTTTCAGTTTGGTTTTTTTTTTTCAGAAAAACAAGTGGGATTTGCTGCTGTTCATGACTTTGACTGAAAACTTTCAATTGAAAACTTAATTTTATTTTTTTTTTCAAAATTTTCACACAGTTCTTTTAGCCAGAAGAAATTATCTGTGATGATTAGAGCACTGACTTTTTAATGTTTCCTAGAATATTGTCTTCAATACAAGAGTGTGATGGTAAGCGATACTGACTCTATGTATAGTCTGTTAGTTAAATGAAAGGTTATTTTACATTCATAGATAGATAGTTGGAGATCACGTTGACCAAGAATAACACCTAAATTTTCACATGGTAAGTGATTAAAAAAAAATTAACATTGAAGCAAAGACTTGCTGCTTATTTTCCACTTTCCACCTCGGCCTTGTTTGATTTGGCATCAGTTGCTTAGCACATTCGGCAATGCTGAATCAAAGAGGAAACAGAAAGTGATCAATTCCACTTGGTGATGCATCTTTCCTGTTTTGCCCAGTTTTCCAGGCAGTGCTCAATCCACTGCTTACAAAGCAATATTATTCTGGGGCTTTGCAGATTATTATGAAGAAAGTTTGAATACATATTTTGAACTGTAGTTATGTGGGACTGATTATTCAAAGTGAAGCAGAAACTATGAAACCAGTTATGCATGTGTTTAAACCCACTACTGCAGACCAGTTAAGACCAAAATTAATGGAATTAAAGGAAACAAATTCTGCAAGATCTACTTAGAATTTGACATTTTTGTATTTTATTGTCTTAATTATCTTTATTATCGTAGTAATGCACAGCAGCTCTCAAGGGGTGTCCCAGGAGAAGTTAAACAAGAACCTGCTTTGTGGAATCATTAACAGGAAGAGCGGATCACATTTTGGATTTCATTTCCAAGCTGAGAACATGTTGTGGAGACAGAAAGTTCAGCCTAGAGAAAGTTCTCCTGTGGCTGAAAAGTGATTTATTTATTTTTTAATGTGACAGACAAAACTGCTGACATGCACAGCGGATAACTTTTAAATCTTTTCAACCAGCAGATCAATGACTGAAGAATTATGCAGTTGCTCACAGATTCTGTTTATTCTGCTTTTAAAGAAATTTTCTGGCAAGGTGAGTTTTTATCCAGTATGACTTACCTATGATTTGATGTCTGTCCAAAAATCAGTGTGAAATCATAAAGCTGTATTGGTTTTCTTGTGATTTTAAATTGAAAGTAGTAGTGGGATCTATCTCCACAGCTGCCTCCTCCCCCCAAAAGCTCCTCATTTTCATGAATATTTTACATCCCTACCCAATATGAAAAAAGACCAATGTTCACACCAAAAAGTTTTATTTCAATCTTCAGTTTTTCAATGGTCCCATACTAATTATTTGATTTAACAAAAAGCAGGTCATACAAGACATTACTTGGCATTTGCTGGAGCATGTCATGTGGATCTATAGCTGCATCTGCATTATACTGTGCTTTGATACAGTACTGAAGCTATGTAGTGAATTCCTCTAACTGTCCCCAGCTGAGTATTGATTGATTTGGCTTGTAGAGCAGTTGGTTGTATGCAAACCCAATATTCTTTTGATGAATATTAAACCAGAAGCTGTGCTCCTGCTGTGCATCAGGTGGACCCCTACCCCTAACAGACCTCAGGGTCTGAATCAATGATGATCCTTTGGACAGCTTCAGTCCACAGCCAGGGAGATGGATAAAATCTGATCTGAAGTAAAGGCTATACAAGTATAGCTATATAAGACAAGCATTGATCACTTTCATGCTGTGCCACTTCTCTTACACCCAAGTACTCGCTAAAGTAGACATTGCTTCTGATTCTTCACTTTCTATGAAGTATTTTATTCTCCTTATTTTCATCTCTTACATGCCCCTGTGTTTCCCTTTTTTTAAATAATACATAGACCTGCCCTCTGCCATAATAGGACATATTTCTTCTGATTCATCCTTGGAAACAAACCAGTGGCCTGAACAAGATCTCCAGTTTCCAGTTTACATGTGCTGTCTAAACATAATTTATCACTTTCCATTTTTATTTTTTATCCTTCCTAGAAGGTTTTGCTTATCACTTTTGTGTCTTTGAAATGCCCATTTCCCTGTTAAGCGGAGTGGCACAAGGTGAGGAAGATGCTTGCTTATAAATTACCTTCTTCCCTTGACTTACATTTCTAACACATTTTGCAATAGCTGATGTTCAAAAATTCTTTGGGAACATTATGACAAGAGACTCTCAGCAGATTACTCACAGAGCTTAACACATTACATATTACAGTATAGCAAAAGCATAACAAAGGCATAATTCAGGAAATGCTATTAAATGTTAATGTGCTTGAAGTAAAACTGCATCAAGCCTTCATCTCTGCCCTTGCCTGGATTTTGTTTATATGTCACTCATACATGGATATAGTTTGCATAAGAAGTTTTTTCTTAGACCTTTTGTACTGGTTTTGCTCCAATCTCCTTCCCACGCTATCTTTTTAGATTATTGGACAGTGTAATTGGGTGTTAAAACCTTACATGGGTTCAAGAGAGGGCTGGATGAATTGCCAGAAGACAAATGCAAAGTGCAGGATGTGGAGCGATAGTTGGGAGAGGTATTATACCTGCTCAGCCTGCTCTTACACACTCTCTTACCCACAGAGGAATCTGCTTCTCATCACCCAGGACCACTTCAGACACCTGTGCTGTCCTATGGATGCCTGCTTGCCTTGACAGCAGTGGGCTCTGCCAGCGGTTATCAGCTGCAGCTCCAGCCCTCTAAGATGGTGCCTCCTCACAAAGTCAGCCAGTGACTTTTTTACTCTTTTTCTATCCTTCAGAGTATCTCTAGGGAAACTCTTCTACCCTTTCCCCAGCACCTTTAGAAGCAGATAAACAAAATCTCTTTAGGGAAGAGATATTCCTTGGGCAGGAGGAGGTGGCCTGCATTTAGCAGTGGATGCCACATTTTTAAGTTTGTGCTGTGTGGCTCCATTTTAATCTCTTACAACCATATTTTCCCTCAGATGCTCTGGAGCTTTTGTACTTATTTGTATATACAAAAGTTGCAGTTTTATATGTAGTGGTTATAAAGTGGTACCAGCGACAGTACATTCAGTTACTGGTATAGCCCAATGACAGACAGGTTGCACCTGATATTGTTAAAGTTGCTTTGCAAGTTTTGAATTTGGTCTAGCAGCAATAGCTGGAAAGAGGGGAGCGTATCTTCTCAGCTAACTTTAGCAATCCACAAGTGAAACGTCTAGTCTTTTTTCCAAGTTCTCTTTGTAGTCCAGGGAACGAGATAGTCACCCCCAGCTGGGGATGCATTCCACCTGCAAGTGCTTCTTTCCCTCTGCTTGCACAAAGGGGACCTGAAGGACTGCCTTCTATGCTTAAGAAATTCCCACCAATCCCAACAATGGGAGAAATGCTCACCCTCATTACGTTTGCGGGGTGGGGGGATGGCAATACTTTAAATTAACCTTATTCTAGAGGTATCTAGGACAATCCTGATGTTATTGGGGTGGTGGCTGTGTACCTGCAGTCACACATCCTCATTTTGGGTGCTCAGTTTAGACACAGGAGCTAGTATGGTGCCAGTTTAAGAGCCGGAGACCCATATGATTCTTGCTGTCCGGCACTGCCAGGCCCTGCCTCTCTGTGAAAAGAATCGGCTGCTAACGTGAATATTTGGAAACAGCAATTTCTGTCATCTCAGCAGCCCTAGGCATAATTTCAGGATTTCTTTGAAAAAATAGTTGAGGTCAGTGATACAATATCCACATCCAAATTAAACACTGTCAAGAGTTTTTGGGCTCAGCTCTGTGGCAGATTGAGTAACTTGTCCTCATGTAAGCAAAATGCCTCAGAAAGAACTCAAAACCCATGGGATTTCCCAACCTAGCAAGTGCTTTGCTAAATCAGTGCAATACCTTCATATATTGACAGCTTGTTCAAAGTTTTAGTATTCCAATTACCTAGAATAACGTTACCATAATCTCTGGGACAGAAGCAGATTGTTTCATCACAGTGTTTTAAGAACCTACTTTCAGTAACCAGGCTGATTTAGAGTAAGTGCAATAATTTAGGATTTACTTAGCTGGTTATTGCTGAACCAAGTCAACGTGACATTTATTCCCTTTAATCAGTGTTATGTTGACTATTAACCTTTGATGATTCAAAAGCCTTTTGAACTAACTAGTGGCACTAATAATATTTAGATCTAATTAAAACATTTGTTCTGAACATGATTTTTCCTTTAATGCCAACTGCATTACTATGTGTTACAAATGCAATCATATAATTGAATGTATTCGAAGTAGTAGCTTAAAGAGAACAAATGGACAGTCTGAGTGGGAAAACACTTCAGGATGAAATGAAATGGTAATTAGCTGGCTAGCACAGCATTTTTTTACTTTATGAAAAGCAGAATGTTGCTGTATTTTGCATTTTATTTTCATGATGTCACCTCTGGCTTTTCCTATTTATACACCTTTGCTCCTTGGACTAATCTAAATTTAAGTCATCTAAATCTAAATCTAAGTCTAAATCTATATCAAAGTTGTAATCTAATATTTTTTTTTTTTACAGAAGGAGATTTTTTTGATGCTGATCTCCTTGGAGTGCAAGTGACTGGTGGGTTGGAGCTAGTTCTAATTGAAAGCAATCAAATGCTCACTTTGGCATCAGTGTTTTCAAGATATGCAGAAGGCTTAGCTATTATTCTGAATCGTTACCATTGTTAATTGTTTCCCATGTTCTAATCTTATAAATTCTCATTTTTTATGAAATGAGACAAATCCAATTTAATGACTAAATTGGACAATTCAATGACTAAATTTTACTTACATGCATGTAAAACCCACACACATACCTATATATACAGCTTCCCCCCTATAATCTATGTCATGAACTGGATGTTTCATGTGGTAACTATAAATTAATAGTGGCTGTAGGAATTTTTTGAATGTATGTTCATTAGCAAATATTAACAAAAACAATTTTTGAATGTGCATTCGTTAGCAAATATCAGCACCTACATTTCATTTAACAGAGCTAGGATAACAACAAATTAATGGAGCAGTTGCTTCAATTTAATTGCTTCCCTCTCTCACACGGTTTGACCGGAGGGGTCAGTAAGCAAGCCATGTCTGCCTTATAACGCAATACATGTCACTAGACGTGTCATGCCCTCTGCTAGCTGCCACCACCGGTGGAGCCGCTGTAGCGGGGTTGGGGAGGGTCAGGGTGCTGGGTGCTGCCCTGCCACCTCCTGCTGCCCAGGGAAGGGGCTCGCTGTCCCCAAGATGAGAGCATTATTTATCACTCCTTTGTAGGTAGGATATGACTTTTCCCATATTGATGCTGTCCCATTTGACTTCCTGTGTCTTCTGTATAGACTGTGTGCTTGAGACAGGGAATTACTGCCTGGGAATGGTGCCCCAAAGAGGGACTGCATAATTCCCATGTTTCTGAGTGGGATTTCATTGGGGTCTGCAAGAGCTGCTATGCAACTGGAAGCGGGCAAGTGTTCCCGGCATTGGTGGGAAGGCTGCCCAGCTGTGTTCCTAAGTAGACTACAATGAGTTTGTTTCATTCATAACTGTTTTTCTGAGGGAGGCAGAGTGCTTGTAGAGCAGAGGAATGAGGAGAACTACTTCTGAGTCACCATCTTAAGAAGCCATCTTCCTCTTTCACTCAAAGATACTAGTCGTGTAGGTCTCTTGTGGTCTGAAAACATCCGTTTGAAGGCCTCCCAGATTTTTCCTCTAACAGGAGACACCGCTGCATCTGGTCAGGAGGCAGGGAGCATGCCTGGTGAATGGTGCCATATGAGGGGACAGATCTACGCACCCACTGCTGAGCTGTATGTGGCATGCCAGGTGACAACAGCAGAGTCTGCAGCACTGCATTGCCTAGCCTTAGCGGGCCTGTCTCTCTGTGGGGCAGAGGAGGGAAAAGCCTATCTGTCCCCTACTCAGCAGGAATCTTGACAAGCATAGTCTGTCTGGGAGCCCATCTTCATAATGTCTAGAGAGTGCCATAAATGTCTTGCTCAGTGCCCACAGCACAGGGGGGCCCTAACTGGGAAGGAATGGGGTGCAGTTGAGCAAGTAGTCAGTGTTTTTAAACGAAGTACCTCTGTGTCTTGGCAGTTACTCAGAGGGGCCATTGCAAAAGCAAGAAATACAGGTCCCTCTCAGCTGGCCAACACTGTTGTAATGGTGGTTTAGGCAGTGAGAACTGTCATACAAACCAGCAAGGAATAAATGTCTCCATGCTGCTTCACGGTGAAATAAGTATTTGCTCCCGGAGTGTGGTCTTTCTGCCAGTGACTGGCAGCAGCAAAGCTGCTGTGAATAGAGGGCCCTGGCATGTCCATGATAAGCATTATAGAAAGGTGTGACTTTTAGGGGCTGTGCTAAGTACACTTCTACTGCACAAGGACAGATAAACATAGGTTGTGAGGTGACAGGTAGCACAGTTGTCACATAGTACTTGAGAAAACCCCAGATGGCTTGGACCGTGAAAGACGATAAAAGAGGATTAAAAAGTGAGTCTTTCTTCAGTGAACTATACTTTGCATAAAACTAGTGGCTGCTTTAATAAACAAGCTGTGTAAAACGATGAGTACACAAATGCGATGTGAGGCTTGAATAATTCTCTTATGGGAGGTTCAAGCTTTCATAGGACATCAACCATTCCAGGCAGATTTGGGGGACACAGCCTGCTAGAAAGGTAGTCACTTGTCCCCCAAATTGCACATAACAATTTGTTTCCCTGAGGTGTCAGAAATCAGCCTAGGGGACTAGATAGTTTTGCTTTGACTTGTGCTGTGGTGACTCTTACTTCACCTCAGCTTGTAATTTCTGGAGAACATAGCAGCTTCAAGATGATTTGGAGGTATAGAAAGCCTCAGTGGGAGAAACCCAGAGACATGGTCCAAAGGCAGCCTTAGTCATTCAGCTCCTTAGTCAAAAGGGTACAAGAAAAGGTATTTTTCAGTGATGTTCTAATTAACTCTTCAAAGACACAAGTGTTAGAGTCATCACATTCGGGATGAAAACTGTGTCCATCTGTCCATCTGTCAATGAAAACGCGAGAAGCAAGTCATTCTGTGCACAACAGAACAAAGTAGCCCAGTTTCCGGTATCTGTTTCTCCTCATCTCTCCCCTGCTTCCTCACCCGTACTAGGGGAATTTTTTTTGTCTAATGGAGATCAAAACTGTGCCACAATGGGAGCACCAAACACACAGCATGATTCCACAAACTTTATTTCCTTAGACAACCATGCTAAAATAAGGCACTTTCCTAGTTTAAACAATTGGTTACAAGCTATTATAAAGGGGAGCGGTGGGGTAGGAAGAAATAGTGCAGAAACAGTAATCTTTGTGTATATACAACAGTGGAAGATTAGCATAGCACTGTATTTGAAGGGACCTTTGGATGGGAATTTACCTGCCTAAAGACCTGCCTACAGTTTATCTCATTGTACGTTTCATTTTTGTTTTGTTCCTGGTCTTGCTGAGACAGGATAATTAGGCGCCAAACTCAGTGCCCACAGGGAGCCTAAAATCAACAGAGCTCTGCCCACATGGCCTTGATTACAAAATTCTAACCCTCTAATGAAATAAGGCATCTCAGAGCCGTGTCACAGCAATCTGTTCTGGTTTTATGTACGCTTACAATACAACATTTAAACTCTTAAAAGATGCAGTTGCGGTATTTCTTTCTCCCTGTGAAAAAACTTTATGTACAGTAAAACCATAAACAGATTTAAATGTGAAGACAAATAGGATTTGCAATTCAACATTTCTCAGCATCAGTCAGGAAGGAAATGTAGGAACCCATCAGTGTGCTGAAATAATTTGTTTTAATTTGTTTTCTATTTGATTCACTTCACAGACTTTAGTAATGTTAAAATTCTTGTGCTTCACTGGAGCTGTAGTTTTAGTGTGATCTTTGTACGTCACCTTGTAGTGCAAGCTTCACATAGTATCTACTGTTAGACGGGGGTCCAAAGGGAGGAGGGAACAGAAGAGATCATTTTCTACAAGACCAGAGACAGCATGTTTGTGGTTATGCTTTATGAGATTTATTCTTTCACCTCACTTAACATCTCCAGTGTTAGTGTGCTGGTATCTTGGTGTACATTGCTGTATTTCGTTATATGAGACTTTTGCACTCCTTACTTTTTGCAAATTCACTGCTTATGCTGCTATCCTAAGTAAAATTGTTTTGTGAACCATGGGAGGAAATCTGTATTATTTCATTCACAAACATAAGTCCAAACCCATCTCTCAGGGCAGCCCAGGGTTTAGCATGGTACAGTCTATTTCCTATCCAGTCCCTTTTGCCAACTGAGAGAATGCAGATCAGAGTGGCTAGACAGGAGGCAGACATTTTGTGTCAGACTTAGACCAGAATTTGCATTATCTGTATAAAAGTGCAGAATGGATGAAAAGCAGACCATGCTCTGAAGCCAGAATATGCCAATGAGGATGCGGAACGGAAGCCCTGTACTAGCTACTCCTAAGATACTTTTCAGCCTTCTGCATCTTTTGCATCAGCCACCAAAATCTGCCTGATACATACAGTAATTCACATTGCACTGAAGTTATTTAAATCAATCTTATGAAATTCTGTTGCATAAGAAGTGCTAGAGTGAATTCTGGCTGAAGATTTTGGTTTTCTCCTAATGATAATTTCTAGTTTATTTACTTTTCCAAAAGAATCACCTTAATATCTGTAGGGTGAAACTTAAATATTGCTTACTTGATTTGAATGTGTATTATTCTAAGGTATTTGGACAGCATCCTGAAAGCTGTGAAAAGTACTTTATAACTCATCAATGTATCATCAAAATCTATTTCTGACTGAGCTTTTGAGCGCATTTTCAAAATCCCTACCTGAGTCAATCAGTTGCAATCACCCAGAGTACACATGAATGATTGATTTTGACATCTGGAATGGTAAGATTATTATAATACAGAATAAAACACCTGTGCCGTTTCTGCCTTGAATGGCTGTTAGGGTAATACCACAAAGTAATGAACTGTCTAGCACAAATGGTTAATGAGAACAGTTAAGCTTTCACAGTCAAAGCAGGATGCTTTGTGAGAAATAAGATTTATAAAAAGCTTGTCTCACAATGCATAGCATCATCACCCTATATGAAGACCTATGTAATCATGATTCTTACTTTCAGCTCACAGTGCCCAGCACTGTATTTTGCATAATTAAGGTAGCATAAGCTGTTTAATGTTGCTCAGCTGGCATACGTACTAGTTACAGAAAAGCTGGCTGTAGTAAGAGTTCCCATGCTTGATATTTTTGTAAATAACAAGAAGAAAGTGGTCCAAATCTTTGAGTATAAATCATTCTGGTCAAGTCAGTAGAGCTGTACCCCATTGGTATAAGCTCAGCATGTAGCCCATGACATTAGTACTCATGATAAATGTCAATAAAGTAGCAATTAAGTTTTTCTGAAAAGTACGTCAGTCTTTTTAGCAAGTGAATCGAGCATTTTCAGAGTCGTTTTTTCTTTTTCTAGGTTTACTAAGAAACCAGGTGTATTTCTTGCTCGTTTTGTAAGTCTCTATCTTATGATTAGGGAAAATCAGTCCTAGCCTTTATAGTGGTTGTGCCTGTTTGTTTATAGTTCCCCAAATTCCTAGAGTAAATCTGGAAATACAAAAGCACCTATTCTGTATCAGATTAATTCCACTTGTTTCCCTTGTTGTCTTTGTCCTTAGGTGCTAGAGCAATATCTTGCTCGGCTTATATTTACAATCAGCTGCAACTTAATTAAGTCTTCACATCCCTGCATGGTCCTTCCCTGCATGGTCCTTCCATATGTGACAGAAAGAGCCGCTTTTTGTGATGAGGCTTTTCAATAGCAAAATGCCAATAACAATAACAACATTCTGTAAAGTCCAGTCAAAAAGGTATTTTAAAAAGAGAAGCATTCTCCTAAGAGAAAGTCCCAACATTGCAGCTAAAAACCATTGGGATGCTGTGGGCCTGAAGAGGTTGGTGGTGTTTGAATCAGATTGTGGTTTTCTTGCTGTGTCAGACAGTTTTGCCTGTTACAAGTTAGGTTCTTCAGAATGGCTAAAACATTGGATATTTTTGGTTTAATCTGTTTTGCTAGCTATACCACAATCTTCAGGCTGTACCCAGACATTTCAGAGAGGAAGAAATATTACAAGGTATAATAATACTACTCAAACAAATAACAGAACAAAGTACATAAGCAAGAGTTGCTTAAAGATGTAGAAGCTTGGTTCTCCAGAACCAACCAGAAAGCTTGTAATGGAATCCCTGTAACAAAACACTTCCAACCAAGACTGCTTAATGCATCAGAGCTCCCTAAAAAGACAGCACCTTCATTGCAATTTGTTTGTTCAGAGATTGAATGGAAACAGTATTAATGCAAACTACAATGATACAATGCTGGGCAGGCTTCTTTTTTGAGTTTTCTAGCTTCACTTCCAGTTCTACCAGTCTGTGTACTCTGGATCCATGAAAAAGAGTGAGCTTTGTTTTGGGAGCTCTAAGCATTATTGTTTTGAAACTTAAAACCTGGATAAAACATTGAAGTATGGATGTTGCTAGGACCATCTGTGCTTAAAATTGAGTATATGCTCACTGATGGGTCATTGCCCAAAGACGGTTCCAGATAGTGAGGACAATACATATAGGGTTCGTTATTTATCTTTGTGAGCCTCCATTGTGAGTTTCACATACTAAGAAAGTGAAGAAAAATCTGCTTTGGGTTTTTGCATAGAATGTGTGAGTGTGAGTATGTGTGTGCATGTGTGTTTGTGTTTGCATGTGAAAGCACAAGACATTTTTCGTCTGAAGACTTAAACTCTGAATCCTGGTGACCTGTTGTGAAAAAAGCCAAGAGCAAGGGCCTGCCTCTCCTTTCCCTTGGGAGCTGCTTTTAAGCTGAGGCTTTACCGCTGGCACTTGTGCTACTGTCACAACTGTGTAGCTGCTGTGTCTCTGCCTGGTTCAGATCAGCTTACTTCTGACCTGGACCTGCTGGCTTGGCTTTCTGGCTTCGCCTTGGACCTGCCTCATCGCTGTGGACTTGCTGGATGATCACTGGACAGTGTCTGATACTAGTCAGTGTCTCCTGACCTGATCCCAACCCTGAATTGTTGGCTCGGCTTCCTGGCTCCTTGCTGGCCAGGTCACTACTCTTGCTGACTTGCTAATCATGCTCAGCTCCTTCCTTTGTGGAGCTGCCGGCCCTTGCTGCTTCTTGACATTGTCAATGTCCTCCAAATGGAAATTCAGGATTTACCACCCAAGAGGAAAAGAAATCTTACTCAGAAGCAGAGAACGACTCAAATAAACTGAACGTGACTGTACCAGAACTTGCTGGGTTTCACCCCGGCTGGGGGCAGGTGGGAACCTGCTGGGGGGATCTGCCCCTCACCAGTTACCTTGTCCGGACTTCTTTTTCCCCAGAAAAAAGCAGCTCATCAAGTTATCTGTGTGACTGGGTATAAACTCTCCTCACTGAACCTGGTGTTTTCAGGGTCTAGCCTGACTGCGCCAGGGTCTGTGTCTCTGCTGTAAGGAAAGCCAGAAAAAACACGGGGCACAGTTTTAACTATCCTTGTCTCTCCACAGGCTGACTGATGTTTTACATTCTCTGGGAAGGATTTCCCACCTATCTGTCTCCTACTGAAGGCAGCCTTTCTCTTCTCATGAGGTCCATCTGACCTGCTGACAGGCAAACTGATAGAAATTCCCTTTGCATCTTCATCTAACGCTCTGGTCCCAGTTTGTTAAAACACCATCACCACCATAAAACATTCGTTGTCAAGTGAAAGCTTTTATCTTTACAAGCTATTTGCTTGTCAGAGTGATTTTTGCAGAAGAGACCACACATCTGTGGGGGGCTGTTTGTCGTTTTCTTTCCTCAGACTTCAGGGCCTGTACAAAAGTGTTATGTCAGTAGACAAGTGCTTGGGAGGGAGTTCCAAGCTCCATGTCCGGCAAGGCTGCCCTGCCAGCACCTATTGCAGAGAGTAACCATGAGGCTGCCTCTCCTGTTTCAGCGCTTGAAAAAGGGAGGGATCAATCACAGCTAGACTTGGCCAGCTAATCTTACTTAGTCGTCACAGAAATTTTTAATCATCTCAAGACAAGTATCTAAATAACTAGGAGTTGCCCTATGGAGGTGCCAGTTGCTCTTCTCTTAACGTAGAGAAAACGTTTAGACTGCCAGCTCAGACTGGCACCTATTTTTCAGATGAGGAAGTTAGGTGATAGCACATAATACCTTCTTGTATCATCCCATATTCGGTTACTTCAGCTGCTTCACTGTATTTTAGTCCTCCACTGCCTTCACCAGCAAGTGAACTCAGCTTCTGAGCCCGCCCTGCATCTGCCCATGGCTGCAAATGCCTGGTTTTGCCATTAGTGTTATCCTCAAGGTTGTTCTTGAGCATCACAAGGAATGAGCAGCAAAGGTCTGCAAGATGCCATCTTGTGAAACACATTAACTGTTGTGCCATTCTCTGTCACAAAAAGGGCAGTTACTGAAGATGTATACTGCACAGCAATCTTCTCTCAAATGTGGAGCCATTCTTCATCTCCTGCTGGACCTGTTGCTTTCTTCACTGGATATCAAACTCTTTTTTCTCTGACTGTGACCCCAGGTCCAAAAAGGAAAGAAACAGCTTCTCATATGTAACAGAAAACATGACATCTCAGGTAGTGTTAGGCATGATGAAAGGTAATTCATAGTGAGGTGATAGGAAAGTGGCGGGAGAACCTATACTTCTAAACTGGCTTCAGTTATGAAAACAGCATCTACCAGTGTGCACTGCTGGCACTGCATGAATGTTGTCACATACTAGACTTGGCTCAAGAAGGTTCTGCCAACCTATAAATGAATTGTCTCTGTAAACATCATGTTTTCCAAGCTTTCTTTTTCCTGGGCCACACAGGTCTGCCATGACTGCAAAATATTAAAAGATTATATAAGCCAGAGTGCACTAATCTCAGTGATGGCTGGACACAAATATGGGGAATATTAACAATAGATTAAGCAAAAAAAGCACAGGGGTTTTTGCTATTGCTTTTGTGAACTCTTTCAATGCTTCAGATTTCTATTATTTTCATTTGAATAATTTTCATTTGAAATCACTCTTATTGTTTCTTCTCCATTCCTAGCATCTGTCCCCAATATGCTGTGTAATTATTGAAGAATCACTGGGAGCTGGGCCACTTTTATGGTAGCTATCCCAAACCCTGTCTCTAGTTCGGTTTCCCACAAAAGACATAGGACTTCTAAAAAATCAGGTTGGGATTTTCAGGCTTTCTTAAGGGATTTGCATACAGAATACTCTGAAATACTCTGGAAGTTGGGCATGTAGCTTCTGTAGCAATTGCAGGTCCCTCTCCCCGTCACTTAGAAAGTGGTATAGAGCAGGTACTGCAGGAAGCACTTCTGTTCTACTCTCTTCATTAGGTAATATACTTTTAGATGTTACCTCCATATAATTGCGTATTTATCCTTGTTCAGAGGTGTGCAGGAGAATTGTGATGTGCTTCATGATAGAGTACAAAAAGATGTTAAGCAGAATCATTTCATTCATCTGAAAGGAAAGGGAATGTCGTATTTCAATATAATGTTTTCAAAACAGGATGACTGAATAGATTTTGTCAACAACAAAGTAATAAAAGGTTGTCAAATTTGTGCTGCTGCCACTTCATAAATATTACTATGTCTGCCTTTTTATTTGTTGAAAAGTCATCTTTTCGAAAAGTGACAGCTGTATGATATTAAACTAATTTTTTACAGGTTATGCTTTACAAAAAATATGCTGCTAGCTGAAAGTTGCAGAACTCAGTTGTGCTGTTGTACAAAACAGTGTGATGTCATTAATTCCAGGGCCTTTGTAAATAGGTTTTCTTTAAAAGAAGACTTGTATCTCAAAAGGCATACACCTTTGACCAATTTTTGATGAGAACTGATTTTAGTTATGACTAGAAACCTTATTTGTTTTATTTCTCATGTTGTAGGTTTCTATTTCCCTTTTCAATCTCTAATAATTTTGTTTTGGTTCCATTTTATATGTTAACATTTGAAGTATCCCTATACATAGTTTTCTGTGATAGCATTTTATTTTATTTCATTTTAAAACCATGTAGAAAGTCATTATGTCTAGTATTGGGACAGAAGCTGAAGAAATTCCTGACCAATATTGTGTATTTTCTTAGCTTAAAAGCAAATTCCTATCTGTATTCAGATTATTTCTAACATATGACTACAAGTCTTGTGTTTCTCTGCTATGCAGAACGTTTGTGTGTTTGTGTTCCCTTTCCAACATGTTTCAGGGATAATGGAGTTGTCTCTCCAGCATTTACCTTGCATAGTAGCTGGAAATTTTCCAGATCCTCTTCTTGTTTTCCTGTGCAGTTTCTACACAGGAAAACAAGAGGAGGATCTGGAAAATATTTTCATAGCAACATAGAGTCACCAAATATTTTAGCTTGGAAGAGACCTCTGGAATTTTCATAGCAACATAGACTCACCAAATATTTTAGCTTGGAAGAGACCTCTGGAGATCCAACCCCCTTCTCAGAGGTCCGCTCAGATGCAGTTGCTCTGGGCTGTGTCTAGCTGAGTCTTGAACATCTCCAAGGATGGAGATCCCAGTAGCCTCTCTGGGCGCCTGTATTTGACTACCCTCATGGAATTTTTTTTCCCTAATATCTATTCAGAATTTCCCATTGTATTTGGTTTATGTGGCAAGGTTTGGGGGGGGGCGCGATGGGGCTACAAGGATGGCTACTGTGAGCAGATGCCAGAAGCTTCCTCCATGTCTGATAGAGCGAGTGCCAGTCAGCTCCAAGACAGACCCGGCACTGGCCAAGGCTGAGCCAATCACCAATGGTGGTAGTGTCTCCGTGATAACATATTTAAGAAGGGGAAAAAAACTGTTGTGCATCAGC
>VZTL01060682.1:7952-52115 GCA_013400535.1 Scopus umbretta
GGTGGGTGTGAGACGGAAATCACAGAATCACACAGAATTTGTGAGGTTGGAGGCAGCTCTGGAGATTGTTTCATCCAAGAGGAAAGTTGTTCAGTGCTATGTCCAACCAGGTTTTGACTGTCTCCAGGGACAGAGACTCCACAACCTCTTCTGGGCAGCTTGTTCCACTGTTCAAAGGCCCGCATGATAAAAAAGTTTTTTCTTACTTTTAAGTGGATTTTCCTGTGTTTATTAATTTGTGCCCATTGCTCCTTTCCCTGGGTGCCGCTGGGAGGAGGCTGGCTCTGTCTCCTTTACACCCCCCCTTCAGGTATTCGTACACACTGATGAGATCCCCCTGAGCCTTCTCCTCTCCAGGCTGAGCAGTCCCAGCTCTCTCAGCCTCTCCCCGAATCAGAGATGCTCCAGTCCCTTCACCATCTTCGTGGCCCTGAGCTGGGCTCTCTCCAGTAAGCCCATGTCTCTCTTGTCCTGGGGAGCCCAGCACTGCACCCAGCAAAGCCCAGGGGGTTGGATCCCCTCCCTCGATCTGCTGGCCACGCTCTGCCTGATGCAGCCCAGGAGGCAGGTGGTCATCCTTACCACAAGGACGCATTGCTGGCTTATACGCTGCGGTCTAATATTGTAACATCGCTCTTCTTCCTTACCATCTATTTGACCTCCTTGTTCTTATTATTCACTTCTGTGAGGCTTAAACCATTCTTGTGAATGCAAGCTGCTCCCGGTGAGGAGCTGGTGAGGTGGGATTCGCTGTCAGAGTCCTGCCGCATGTCAGCAGCGCTATCTCCATGCTCTGTAATTTGTCTCGGGTCCTGCTGTGCCATATCTTTTGCTCAAGGTCTGTTGCACCTGTCCCTGTCTCAAAAGTCAAATGCCACATATATATATACATGCACATCAAAATCAACTAAGCAGCCCTACTGAGCAGATGGGCAGAGCATGTTATTAGTAGAATATTTTTGCGTTAAAGCACCTCTGAGAAAAAAATATGGATGATTAACTACAAGTTCTAAATGACACACATATGAAATGACATAACCAAAAACTTCATATCACTTCTAATTCCACTGTGGTTGCTCAGAGGTGCAGTTACACAAACCTGCCCATCAGCTGGCAGGGAATGAGGGTGCCCAAACCCTCAGCCATGGCTGTCCACTCTCAGTCAATGAAAAGATGAAGGCAAAATGCTTTTTTGATCATTAAAAGGTTGCAAACTCTCTTACAGCAAGCAGATAAATAAACACAGTATATTGTGTAGAAATGAGAATTCAGGAAGCAACCCTAAACTAGGTAGGATAATTCTCATATCATCACGAGTTCACTGCATCACTTTGCCTTTGTAAATAAGTGCAGTGAGATATGGCTCTATTTTCCCAGTGACGTGCAAACCCACTCCTCAGATCAGGTAGGTAATATCTGTCTTTTTTTAATTTTAATAAAATGTTATTAGGATAATACCGTTAGGGTAGCGATTATTATCAGAATATCTTTCCATCTAATAATTTAAAGGGACAAAGAAGGTTGTTTTTTTTTTTTAAGAAAAGACATCAAAAGTATGGAAGGACTGTGTCTTGGGTAACTAAATTCTGAAAATGTTAGGACTGTGGTAGCTTGCCAAGTCAGGCACTTGTTTTGGCTTCCAGTATGGAAAACTAAATGATATTATTGCTGCTGTTTTTGCAGGTTTTCATATCTAAGTGACAATTTGATAGGTGCTGGAGAAACTTGGGGAAAAAAAAAAAGTATTTCTTCGCTAGGTATTTTTACGGTAAAAAAACCTGTGCTGGCCAGCCCAATTCACTACTTATTTATCAACAGAGTGGCAGACAGACATTACTGGAGTAAAAATTCAGCAGCGAGAGGATGAATTGGGATGATCCTCCCTTCCAAGGTGCGGTGGTGCAGAACATGCCCTCATCCAGGCTGGTCAAACGCCAGGTTTTGTGTAAGGGAAGTGATCAGTAGCTATCCTGAACTTTCCTCAAGATCAGGTCAGTTGCCAAAGTGCAAAGGGAAACTCCTGAGACCTGTTCCAGCCCCAAATCTGTACCACTTCAAATGTAATTAATGAGGAGGTGGGAAAGGGCAGTAAGGAAGGAGGACCGCTCAGCACCAGCCCTCAGGAGGTCACTGGGGAGCATTCCTGAACAAGGGCTTGCAGAAGAGCAGAGCTGTTGGCATCACTTTGTTCAATAATATGGAGCCAAAGGGCACTGACGGGTCAATCCTGCACTCAGCCACAGAGCTTTTATGCATTTAAACTCCAGGGGCAGGGTGAGAAGCAGCATGAAACCATGACACAGAAGGACAACATAGATCAAGGAGCAGAAGTAGGTCCCTCCAAAGGACATGGATGTGGTCATGGTCGGTTGTTTCTCAGACGTCCCCACAAATGAACTAGTGTTACAGTTTTCTGTTTTCCCTAAGCTATAAACTGTTTGGACGGTGACAACAATAGTGGCCGTGTTTTGCTTTTCAGCTTACAAAACGGCAGCAGATTTAAAGATCTATCTACAGGCTTTTTCTAAAGCAGCATTGGAGACCTCGCATAGATGAACTGTCATCCCTTCACAGTTGTTTTCCTTAGGAGAAATAACCATGGTAATATTTGTTTCTTAAGATGCCCAGGACTTACAGCAAGTTCAGCGTCCAAATTACTTTTATGGTATTTCTAATTACCCTTTGGCCTTCAGTTCTGCACATTTGACATGGACATTGCTCTCCTTGCCACCACACCATCTGGGAGCAACGTACAGTTGCAGAACTGGAAAATATTTTTCTTCTCTCCAGGACAAAGGATAGAAAACGCAACCTATTTCATAATAATTATTCCTCTCCCTCTCTCTTTTTGTTTTAAAAATGCAGATAAGAACTAGATCCTGCTCTGCGAGAGAAGACTCAGATTCACCATTACCATGTTGCTGAATCACGGGGTTATTCCATAACTTTAAGGACCTTAACTGAAAGGAAAAAAAAAAAAAACCAAAATGCTGCTTAACCACACAATAACATGAAAGCTTATTAATTGTTACACATTAGCTATTAATCCCAGACACAGCCTGAATCATTTATTGAGGCAACCGGTCTTTTCTGGGAAATTTAGGTAGTGTTTGAGTAAAACATAAAATGGCCCTGAAAAGGAAGCACCCTTTTAGTGACAGCCAGCCAGTGGTCAGATAGGAAGTTTTCTGACCCAGTGATTTTTCATTTTTATGTTTTTGAGCTGCTACAGCTTCAATGAAAAGAACAAACAGTGCTCCTACTTTTTCCCAGAACAGCCTAAATCCTGATGGTCATGGTGTTCCCTCTAGCATGCAGCTGAGGTGGGCCATAAAGGCAGATGTCTCCTGCTCTGTGCAAATGTCCCAGTCAACCAGGTGATTTTGTCTGGGGAGTAATGCCACGCTCAGAGCACGGGCAGTCTGCTGGGGAGATGACAGGAGGAACCACGGCTTCCACCTTCCAACCCACCACCCTGAGGGCAGAGCACCCCTATCCAAAACTTTTTCCCCAGTCTGGTTGAAAGCAGGTCTTCACCACCCCTTTCAGCGGCCTGCAGGGTAGACTGCAGGAGAACCTGTGTTGCTGAACTCAAATCTAAGTGCAGAGCAGAGCTATTGTGCCATAACATCACACTCCCTCTCTCTATGTGTATATATATATTCAATATGTATGTTCACACTGTGGCCCACGTCACTAAGCTTCCTACATCCCTCTTATGTTCTTGTTGCCCATCTCGCTTGTCTGTAGCCCGCGGGATGCCAGCCACATCCTCTGTGCTGCAAGGGTTGCACAGAGGGAACCCTAACTCTGCCAGCTTTGAGAAGATCTACTGCACAGTGGTACTGACGAAAATGTGGAAGTCATGCAATAAATAAATATGGAATATAATAAGAAAAGTACATTTTCTCATTCCTCTCTGCAAGCTGTTGACTTATTTCCTAAGGAAGGTGGGTTTATATCCCTTCTTAAAATAATCATGGACCATACAAACCCATTAAATCATTGAAAGACCATTGAACATCTTACAAGTGAAATACAGAGATCTAAATAAATTTGGAGGAGCATTATTCTAACGTCCTTCAAAAGTGTGTCAAATACTTCTGTCTTACTGCCTGTTATATTACCCAGCCATTAAACATGCATTATCTTTTGAAGGAAAAGCAGAGATTAATGACCTGAACCAAAATGATGAATTCACTGTGCAAGATGAGGTAGACTTCTGAAACAAGCCAGCAAACAGAGGGGCAAGATATTAAAACTAGATAAATAATAGAACAAGAAGGTCAAAGAAGGAGAAATTAATAGGCTGTTATTTTAAATTATTTGAATTCCATTCTCTACACTTTACAAAAATATTAACCAGCTAGATAGATATTTTCTCTGTGCTGACTTTCCTCTACAAGGAAATGTCTCCCTATCGCATCGGAGGGAAAAAGGTCCGTATCGCAGTAGAAACGGCGGCTGTGTTTTAGATGGGGCCTGAGAACAGAGCCCGTCGTTTGCTGAGGCTGTGCTGCTTCTGACGAGGCTCCCAGGGCAGCAGGGCTGGCAGACCGAGGGATTCATTCATTCCCACAGAAGGAAATGCGGTGAAGTAGTTCCGAATAGCCACACTTTGCTTTTAGTGTTTAATCGTCTTCTTTGTATGCTGTACATGAGTTACAGTTGCTGAAATTGAAATTTCTTACATAAAGGATATTAATGTGGTTAATAAGACAAGCAATCGCCCACCAGTGGCCCTAGACATATCCAATAAGGTTTTAATGATTTTTTTTATTGTTGCAATTTGCTACTATAAAACCAGTAGGCCAATTTATGTCTGTTTCATCTTTAACAGGAGGATTTCTGATGCGAGTAGTTTTAAATATTGGCACTTTCCCCTAACATTTGTGCATGCGATTTTCTCAGGCAGCACTGACCAGTTGCAGGGTCAGTTTGCTTCAGTAACTCATTTAACTCTGTCCAGAGGAAGCTCTTTGTGCTTATGGTCAGGAGTAGGCACCGGGTCGGCTGTGAGGCCCTAAGGTGCGTAAAGCCGAGGCGATTGCTGGAGCTCCGCAGCAAGCAGCGGCACATGAGGATGGCACAGCAGTGTGAGAAGCCACCACGGCTGCCCCATTGCGCAGAGAAAGGCGCTGCTCGTTGCAGGTGGGAGACCTTCTGCCTCTCCAAAACCGCAGGAGCCATTCCAGCTGGGGAAAGACACGTTGCTTCGTGACAAAGCAAGGAAGTTTTCTACGCTCCTCCGCTGACAGTTCACATGGATGCGTAACACTTCGCCACCAGTTTTACTTCTGCAGCTCAAGTGCACAGTTTGCAGTAGAGAAAGGAAATCCATGCGTTTCTTCCCTACTAGCAATCCTTACTGGGAACTTGTTGTGGTTTAACCCTGNTGAGGAGGAACAAACATCAGGAGAACAAAAATAAATGGGTATAAACAAGCCATTTGCCAGTGCTGTGATGGAGACAGAAATAAAGAGAACTGTAATAGCAGGAGATAGGAGGGGTTACTGAAACAGGCACTGCTGCAGAAGTCTGATGCTGTCCTACAGATTTGAAAAGGTATCCCAGTTTAGAGCTGCCTTCGGGGCAGAACAGCGGGAGTCCATGCGGAGAGCAAAGCTAACAGTGATCAGTGTGTTCCCGAAAAGCAAAATGATTGCTAGGGAGGAGAGAGTCGGTCTGAACCTGCTGTACAGAGAAACACAGTAGAAAAATATCACTGTGAAACCAAACAAAAAGTACGTTCTCAAGGCAAGGAGTGTTACACACATGAATAATGCTAACTCGGTGAACTGCAGCAGCATGCCTGGTGCTGCCTTTGGGGTATTTAAAATAGATATGGGTTTTGTAAACCCGTATTTGCAATTCAGCCAGGCTGTGACATTCCAGTCTTCCAGGCGGTGATTAGATGTGCTCACCATGGCAAAGTGCAATTATTCATTCCTTGAGAGGAATGCATTTTATGGTGTGTTTGAGTACCACCTAAATCTTCACCCATCCTGCTATTGCCCACCATCCTGTTAAGAGCACCCTCAGACTGACCAGTGAGGGTGCTAAGGCAGGAGATGATGGATGTGCTTTGGGCAAGGAGGGTGGTTGGTCCCAGGGCACCCTGCCCCAAGACAGCAGCCCCTCACCGTGCCCAGGAGCTCCTGGCAGATTGCTGCCTGCTAGCAGGACTAGATGTGCTACACTGAAGAACAAAAGAGATCTGAACACCAAATGCAGCAAAGCAGAACATAATACAAAGTGGCGAGGTTGCAAACATGGAATACATCAAGATTTTGCAGTTCAGATCAAGAAAAAAGCATGACTGCAATACCAGTGCTGCTCTTTTGCAGGTAATTTATTTTTTTTTACTGCTTACTGGGAATTATGACATTTTCTACTGGGTGTGCACTGCTCTGTGTACAGATACTGCATGGTTTTAGAAGAGAGTTACTGCAAAATAGCATTAAACTGTTTAAAACTGGCAGTCTCCGAGGCCTTGAGCTACTGACAATAATGATCCAAGCTCAGGCATGACATGATGCAAACAAAAGGTACCTATTGCAGCAAAGTCCTTCAGAGCTCCCATAACAAGCTCTCTGACTTCTGCTGGCCAGATAGAAAAGCAATTAGTGATCAAATTTATACCACAAGAAAAATGCCACAAGTATTAATTTCACAGAGCTGCAATGGCAGATCACAAATTATTACAGCCCACACTTAATAAATCATTAAGAGCAGTATCTGCTATACCAGAGGAGAATACTATTGCAATTGAAAAGGAATTTCTCCATGTGGTCTCTACCAGGACATAGACATGCTGTGCTGGGTTGCACAGTACAGGACAAAAGCACACGGTGACAGAAAAGAGAGTGATTGCTTTTGAAATAATTGAGATACTTGACAAAGAGATTAGCCTGGAGCTGAGGGCCAAAGATACAGTATGCCGCAGCTACTTCCCGTAGTATTCTCGGTAGCAGTGGGAGAAAAGACACTTAGCAGACTGTGAGACATTATCTAAGGGTGCAGACCTAACTTGAGGTAACGCAGAGCAATGGCAAGAGGAAGAAAACCCCTACTGAGAATTCAGATTTGTGCATCAGATTTGAATGCTTTGTGCATTGAATGTCTTGTTTCTTGTAGTAAATAAAATTCTCATCACCAGGTTTGAGTCTCTCTTTCCTCTCACTCACAGATGTTAAAGTTTCTCCTCTACTTTCTCTCCTGGTCCCTTCACCCTACATCTGTCCACCCTTCCATAATCTTCCTCATAGCCTCTTTAATCCTGTTTTATTGTTGTCTACTGTCACCTCTCATTGTCCTCTGGCTGTTTGTTTGCATGACAGAAGAACACATTAGGCCTTTGCATCTTAAAAAAACCCCAGTAACTCTACTGATCTCTTTCACACCAAGCCCAGAAAACAGTTTTGTCCTTTGTAACCTCACAGCTGTCTTTAAAAGTACACAGCAATAGCCTTTTTGCTGTTGTGTCCTCATTTGTCTCTCCTCTCAGTGGCCCTCACCCTCACCTCTCCCAGTTCTCTGTGTAGATACCATGGGACTGGATACTGTAGGACTCTGTTTCCTTCCTATCCACCTTGACCACGATGACTTCAAGCGTAAGTTTAACTACTTCCAACAACTCTTCAGCTCCCACTCTGTGTGTTCCTGTCCCACATAAATTGATGAGTATCTCAGATTTTTCTTCCTGGCTGTGGAACCATCAGCTCAAGTTCAACATAACTGAAAAGCTTTCTACAACGGGACTACAGTACAATTACTAATGTTGCTAACAAGCAAAGGAATTAGTCATAACATTTTATTAGGGAATTTTTATGGTACCCCTCGAGGTGAATTAAAGACACATTTGTGCTTAAATAGAAAAGAAAGATTTCATGAACATGCATTGGGCAGAGTCCTACCACAACACGTGGTTCTACCTGGAGTCTGCAAAGATCCATCAGAAGCAGACTCTGTATAGCCACTTGCACCAGCACCCATCCCAAGAGCAGTTGTATGGGGTACCCTCAGCCCAGCCCTGGGTCCATCTCCTGGCCCACCTCTGCTGCCCAAAGGTGACCCCTGAGCTTGGGCCCCTGAGCCTCCCCTTCTAGGATGGCTCCAAGACAATGCTGAGGTTGTTTCTTATCTTGTCACCCAGAGAAACTTCAGTCCCTTGCAAGGAGTCCTTCTGTCTCTGGCATTCCCACTTCCAGCCAGTTTAACTTCTTCTTGCAGTTGGGCCTCCTTTGCCCTCCATGCCAGATCATCCCTCCATCACAAATTACCACTGCTGAGCAGTTACAATTAGAATTTGCCCTTTAGTATCCGATGCAAAAAGGATTTAGGAATTAAATAGAAAGATGTTAGTACCTTCTGTGGTTATAACATATACCCATTCTACTCCTCTATCCCCCAGGAGGAAAGAATTACATCAGAGGGAAGTTCCCCTGGCTGAGAACAAAAAGCATATTAAAAGGGGGAAGAGTAGTCCAGGAGTGTCTTGGTCACTATAAAATAAACTGTAAATATATTGAATGCACATTATATTAGAATCCTGACAGGTTCTAAAGAGCTGTTGAACGCTGGGAAGATATATGTTTTGTGGGAGACAAAAATCTACACTGCCATGATGATAAAACCTGGGAAATACAATCTTTATCTTTAAATGGTAGACCAGGGAACATGGGAAGCAGATGTAGAAATAACTTCATGGAGAAGGCAGTGTGTCACAGAGAACGAAATGAGAAATCTGTATTACATGTTTTTTCATAAACAAGTCTGCCTCATGACTCTCATCTTTCATCACTTTTATCTTTCCTTAACGAGTATGGCCCTCGCCTTGCCTCTCCTCTTCTCTCCATTTTCATGATACACCAGAGGAACAACAACATTCTTACACTTTTTTTTCTTGTGGCGTTAAAAGGAAAGGGGAAAAAAAAAAGACTTAGCTGCACCTGATTAATCAAATCACCTATTTTCCTGTAAATGTTTAGTTTAAATCTTGACATACTTTGCCTAGTATGACACGTGGCTGTCTTCTCCACCAGTACCTCCATGCCAATCATTTGTATGACTGCTGCTCATCATAGTAGAGACAGAAAAATGAGCACCTTGGACCTTTGCCTTCCTTTTTTCTGCAAACTTGATAGTGAAAAAGTGAGGAAGAGATAAACAAGAAGACTAGAAGGGAAAAGAGATTTGGTCAAGTGAGAGCTCTGAAAGGCAACCTCTAAGAACCCTTTCCTCGTTCTCCCCTCCCTTCCCCTATCCCTCCTTTTCACTGTTGAAATCTTGGAGAAGGTGGCTTAGCTTGCAAATATGCCAAACAAAACCTGTTGCTGATCCATTTTGAGCCTTCTTTGCCAACTGGCATTTATCTGCCGTCCTCTCACTGTCTCCCTGCCATCTCCCCAGCCTGGAGGTGTGTTTTGGTCACAAAACGATAATGGACCTTGCTTGTAACAGCTGGAGAAGGGCCTATGGGTTTAAGTCACTGACCATTTATAATAGGACGCAAGTGCCCCCCCTCAGCATTTACACTATTTGGGGGAAACTTATAGCTTTCTAACAGCAATGCAGGGTTACAGCAGTGTGGAAGAAGAGCATTAGGCTTGCAAGAGTGGGACAAGTACTGCGAGCTCCAGAAAAAGACAAATCTGACAAATGCATCTCTTCACTGTAGTGTGTAAAGCTTACTAAGGAGATATCTATTAGCGTAGGCATTGTGTGTTTTTAAAATCCTTCCCTGGGAAGGTTTTTAATAAATGTAAGCTCACAGCATAGCTCCCTCTGTGCAATAAGTGTCTGGGTCAAAATCTCTCCAATTGGCACTAAAATTTCTTCTTTACTACCTTTTCTCTTTAGCTGGAGGTTAGGAAGAGGGCAGATGTTTTCAGCACAGCAGATGACATCAAAGAGCCTGACAAGAATTTGTGAATGGGAGGTGTGGACACCTTCGAAATGAATAACGACTGAGCATAGCTTGCTAAAAGGAAATAGAAAAAATCTGAGAATCCACTGTCTAAGCTGCAGAACTGAGCAATTTTTAACTCCATGGTTAAATTTTTGGCTCCAGTATATCCAATCAGATAGTGATTTATTATGAGCTTCTATTTTGTGTCATTTCCTCTTCAATGATAATATTCAACAATTCATTTTCGTGTTGAGAAAGAAAGTCAATATCGCAAATCCCTCCAACTTTCACACAGCAGCTCCTTTGGGATATTGCACAGTCTAACTGACTTTGTGCTTTCCCTGGGGCTCAGGCTAAACCTTCCTTGCCCCGGGGATCCATTCTCTTCCTCTTTGGTGGCTGCATCTCCCAAAGAGCTGGAGATAAGATGTTAGCTCTGCCATTATGAAGGTAATCCACCCTGCTCCTTAATCATTTTTAGTTTTTTGTTCTGTCAATACCCAGCCTATCAATACTATTCTAGATTGCTCGTAATGCTACTCTAACCATGGCCACTCCTCCACTCTCTGTAGTCTGCCATGACAAATCCAATGCGTCTTACATTTACATGTATCTCAGGATAACAGACATGGGGAAAAGGACTCTGCAGAAATGCAGGAGCATCAGCAGCAGGTCAGACAAGGGTCCACTCTGATTATCCCCTTTGTTCCATGTGGGAGATAAGGACAGAGAATTCTTTCAACTTTGAAGGAAGAAAATAGTTAATTTAACTGAAAAATATTTATAGCCATTGGCTATGGTGGCTTAAAGCATTTTAAAACAAGTGCTTTAATTTAAGAATTAGTCCATTGAAATATAATGAATTTCCAGAGGAAAAGAGTAAGAAAGAAACAGGGAACAATTTCTCAATATTCACATGTTTCTGCTTCTGTCTCTTAGTACTCAAACAAACATATGGGTGAATCTCCTAAAGAAGATGGTGTTAAACCCAGTGCTGAACTTACAGTTTTCTACAGATAACCTCAGATCTCTTCGTCACTCTCTTCCCAGTGGTGGCAGATACACCTTCATACATTTTGATGGCATAAAACCACTATTAGATTCCAGATCCCTTTGCTCCGAGATTTAAGAAGGAAGTTATATGACATACTTGTTGATAAAGTTTCAATAATAAAATTCTCTCTATCAAGCTATTAATTTCTTTATGAATTCAGCCAGCAATGCAATGCGGCTTATACCATAGCAAAACACCATTTTGAATTGCTACTGCTTATTTTAAGAACCTGATTCTTTCATACTTCATTATTCTTTTAATCAAAGAGGCATTTCCCTCCCTCCTTTCCTCAGTGCCATGGCGTTAGGGTTGGTGGCTGTTTAATTTTTTTGTAGCACACCCAGATTCAGAAACCAGTAATGAACAAGGTGCTACCCAGGACGAATCTGGGCTCAAAGTCCAGTCAGCTGAAGACCAACAGCGTCCATCCCTCCCTCTGGCACCAACAGCTCGGTGGGGTTGAGTGGCGTGATCACCGCAGAGGCTACAATAAGGACTCTCCGAGTTCTAGGTTTCAGGGAAATTTCATCTGAAGTACTGTGCTTTTAATTAGTGGTGAATTCAGCTCTCCGACAGGCTGAGTATTGCTATATTCCTCAAGTGTACAAGTTTTCCAGCTAATCTGCAAATGATCTGCTTTCATTCCTCCGTATGCCTCTCTGCTCTGCAAATATCATCATTCAATCACACTTGTTTCAGAATCTCCTTCAGCTATTTTTGTATTTAATGGGGCACATCTCAATCCAGAGAAGTTACTGTGATCTCAGAAGGCCTGGAGGTTTTGATGGAGCCGAGATAAGTCTGTAAAATTGCATAAAGCTTGAGCCACGCCAGGGGACAAGGGAGGCACCGGGTCCTGGCCAGGAGAAGCTCTCCCCAGTGCTCCCACCAGACCCAGCAGTGCCAGCATGTACAATATTTCATCCCTCTGTTAGAGACATGGGGGGTCCTGGGAGTGTGTTTCAGCATCACATTTCCAACTGTCATTTTGGATACAAAGAAAGCTTTTAGTTCTTGAATTGCCAGACAATGAAGAAAAATGTGATTTCTAGAGGCTTAGAAATCAGAGAAGAAAAAGGAAAGCACCTATTTTAGTGGGGGAGAAGTAATGGAAATATTTCATCATTTGAATGAAAGGATCATGAATGCAAATTAAGGACAATTGCTAGTATATTTATCTGGTGTGTCAGCAATAATAAATAACTTTTTTTTTTTCCTCTAGTCTCCCAAACACTCTGGTGCTTTAGACTGACTTCTGGAGGGCCTTGCTGTGTAAGTTGGTGCCTCTAGTGCTGTGAAAAGCTTGGCTGTCACAGACCTTGTCTGATCCACTCACCACTGAGTGCAAGCGTATGGAGATGTCATGTGGAGCTGGAAAGCAGAGTTGTCCCTCAGCCTGGACACAGGAGAGCAAATCAGCCAGAGCAACATGCCATGCTGGTCCACTACCCTGTCCATATACAGACAGAGCTAGGCTTTCTGCACATGCTACTGCCCAGCTGTGTGTTGGGCATCCTTTTAATGCTGATGAAACCAGCAGAAGATACAGAAAATACAATGCCCCGTACTGCAACTATTGCATACAGGCTGCAGTTGTTGAACTGGTCCACGATACTAGGACCATCCACCTTGGAGCTACTGCCCTTCCCTGGGAGGCTGTCACCAGCACTGTCTTGTTTAAGGCTGGAACATAAGAGTCTACAGAATAAAAAAAAAAAAAGCCCTAGGAAAAAGAAATGGTAAACTGAACATTTGGACAGGACAGTTCAGTGCAAGTGAGGGAATCTAGTCGATTCGGAAGTCTCAGGATCTTTTCTAGCCAAACATCCCCCATTATAACGCATAACTGTCCTTGAGATGAGCATCTGGTAAAGACAGCAGTAAAAGAGTTTGTAACCTCCACTCTTTCAGAAGAGGGTTACACAGAATAGGGAGGAGACAGTGCATAGTAGTGACAAGTGCTCTGTGGACTCTGTCAGACATCCTGAAGGACTGCCTTGATGAACTAGATGGTTTCTGCAGCAGTTTATCTCCTCAGAGCTGTTATTTTGAAGACTTCTTTCAGCTTGTAACAAGATCTTGGCCTTGAAGGAGCTAACTGATAAAGATACTGATGTAGCGATTGTACCGTGGCTCCAGTCTTCACAGAATCTTCTTGATCGCTCACATGGAATACTACTCCCCATGAAACACAGGTATGACCTGCAGACCTGCAGTACAGGTGATCAAAAGAGAAGGAAAATAATTTTGGAAGATACTAACAATTTTTGGCATGGCAGGATGTTGCCTTGCTGATCAGTGCAGGCACAGAGTGGCAATCTTCCAATGTCCATTCTGCAGACTACTGCGGTGACAGGATCTTAAACAGTGCCTAAATCTCCATCCACCTCACAGAAATACATCTTACCATAATAAAACATTCCCCTAGTCTCTGTGCCAGTTGTCTGCAAAGCTGTTTTGATGGCGATAAAGCAGAGGCAGCAGATACTTCTGGCTCGTCCACGAAATGCAGCTTTCGTGCAATCAGCAGTTTGCACGCAGCACCCTTGTGGCAAAAAATGGCACAAGTTTCTTCTCACCTTGGGGTCCTGTGCTAGGAACTGAGGGATCTATATGCCTAGGAACAAAGGCCATATAACATCATGAAGTTCAACAAGGCCAAGTGCAAGGTCCCGCACCTGGGTTGGGTGAATCCCCAGTACTGACACAGACTGGGGGATAAATTGCTTGAGAGCAGCCCTGCAGAGAAGGGCTTGGGGATATTGGTAGATGAAAAATTGGACATGAGTCAGCAGTATGCGCTTGCAGCCCAGAAAGCCAACTGTATCCTGGGCTGCATACAAAGAAGCACGCCCAGCAAGCCAAGGTGGTGTGATTCTGCCCCTCTACTCTGCTCTGGTAAGACTTCACCTGGAGGACTGCATTCAGCTCTGGGGTCCCCGGTACAAGATAGACATGGACCTGTTGGAGCAGGTCCAAAGGAGGGTTGCAAAAATAACCACAGGTCTGGAACACCTCTCCTGTGAAGAAAGGCTGAGAGAGTTGGGGTTGGTAGGCTGGAGAAGAGAAGGGACACCTTGTGGTCTTTCAATATAGATATGTGGCTGATAAGATAGAAAAAACTTTTTACCAAGGCCTGTACGACAAGGGTCAATGGTTTTGAACTGACAGAGTGTAGATTTAGACTGGATATAAGGAAGATGAGGGGGGTGAGACCCTGGAACAGGTTGCCCAGAGAAGCTGTGGATGCCACATCTTTGGAAGTGTTCAAAGGTTGGACTGGGCTTTGGGCAACCTGATCGAGTGAAAGATGTCCCTGCCCATGGCAGTGGGGTTGGAACTAGATGATCTTGAAGGTTCCTTCCAAGCCAAAGCATTCTGTGATTTTGTGATTCTATGACAAAAGTCAAAATAGCATTGACGGCAAATGAAGCATACTAGATTTTACACGAATTCTTCCCAGCCCTTTCAGGTCTGTCACCCCAGATCATGCATAAAGCTATTAGTTCATTTATTCTCTGAATCATTACTACCGACTGTGCTAACTAACATAAAAAAGACTAATGGATTCCTTGAGGGCAAATTTATATGCAGGGTCAACTGTTTCTTCTCTTTTAAAAAGAGGCAGGCAATTATCACTACTTTTATTTAATGATGCCTTCTTTGAATATATGTCATATTTCTTGGAATAAGAGGCTACAAATTTGAGCATTCACTTGAAATAGAATTATTGATTCATCCAGCATCAAATCTACTGTCTCATAATTACAGACAGTGAAAAGCTCCTCTCTCCCTCCTAACAGTGTCAAGCTGTTAATGCCAATCAAAAATGCTGAAGAGCATTAGAAAAATTGAACAATGCAAGATGAATGTTGAGACTTACTGGTCGGCCCAATCCCATGAAGTGCTGAATGTCATCCAGGCACATAGCAAAATGCCAATTTTATCGTAATCTGTAAAGCCAAATAGCACGACTTTTTGTGTTGCAAGAGAGATTAGTGTGTATTTCAAGTGTAGTTACAGCATGGATTATGTATCTTGAGCTAGTATTAGAGTTATGGCCAACAGAATATTTCTTGTAAATACTTTTGACAGAGAATGACCTATGGTGGGGGGTTTTTAAAGCAAAAATTGTGTACAATTTTCATTTCATTTAAAATGTCCTGTTTTGCACTGAAGCACAAGTAACAGCTTTTTTTATTTTTATTTTTAATTTAAAAATACTTGCCAGCTAGGAAGTTTTCATAAGATCTAGGAGAGGCCACACTTCCACTTCTTTCTGAAGTGTGAGTGAGAGCATGCACCAGTCATTGTGAACTCTTCACTCGTCTTGACTTACTCACAAGCACTATCCAAACCAGATAACCATGACTCAAAACACCTACATAAGCAACGCAAAACCTTCATGATGTTTAGGTTTAAATCTACAAGATCTGTGTTTGCCTTGCAATACTAAAAAGAAGGGTGTTAAAGCTAAGATATTAAAAGCCATGCAGTCGGGCACCTGGGGAATTGCCGTGCTTTTCAGACACGTTAGACCTGTGTGCCCTCTCTGCCTTCTGGTCCATGGAAAAGGCAGAAACTTGGCATCTCTGAAAACAGCCTGTACAATTTTAAGAGGTTAGGCCTTGCATTTCACCCACAAAATATTGGCATACCATGCAAAAAGACACAGGATCTCAAGGACAATAGTTTTGCTTGAGCAACTGCTTGTTACAGACACTCAAACCTCTTACTCTGGCTTCATATTGCTCCTGGTGTTGCACCGTACGAGATGCTATCCAGGTATTTTGTACCAGACAGCCTCAGCTCAAGTGCTCACGCTTCAGAGACAGGTCAGAGCGTGTATCTCTGGCACTGGGACACTGAGGAACGATTGCTTCAGTAGCCAGGATTGTGAGGGATCTCCCGCTGAGGCTGGGGCAGAGCCCAGCTCTCCAGAGCATAAAGCCCTTGCCTAAAGCAACAGAATATTCTTCTTCATCCATTAACTCTCTCTATGCACATATTTTTTCAACATACAATGTTGAAATACAATTCACAATGGTGAATCCAACACCACTTTGCTCCCTGACTACATAGACTCCAAGCATCAAAATATATATTCCTCAAAAGGAAGGTCATGTCTGGAGACCAAGGTGACATTGATGTGTGGGGAGGGAATAGCCATTTGTAGAGGTTTCTGTGAATTTAGTGTGTTTAAGATTCAGGAACTTGTCATTCAAGAAAGGAGGAGAGATCTATCTGAACTGTAACGACCCTGGAAGGAAGAGCTGGAGGATGGCATGACCTGGCTGCCTTCTGCTGAGATTTTAAGGGTGGCTGTTAACTCACATCACTCTTCTGCCATGGCACAGCAGCTGGCATGGGATGGCCACTAGAAGCCATACAACCTTGTTAAACTCCCAGTAAAAACCGGAGCACAACCTCCCCGCTTCCAGACAGCTTTTCCCACCCCTTGGGGTCAGTGCAACGAGGACCCACGGTCACCATAAGGATGGAATCCTTCCATTTTCTTGGTGACCTGAAGGTTGCTCTTACCTGCTCATCTGCCCTTACTGAATAGATCAGACTGGGCTGGTTTACTCCAGCTCTCCCCTTCGGGTCTGGCAATGAGCTGTAAATACAGCATTTGAAAGCAGTCTTTTGCAAAATGATGAACTGCCATATCTTATCAACATTAAAACAACCTAAACACATGACGCTTGGTTTTGTAACAGTCTGCGTGCTTTGCTATCTTCCCTGAAAGCTTAAGCAGCTCTAACTTGTACACAGCCATATTTTTTTACTTGAAATATCAGTCCTTCTACTGCCTTCCAGAGCTCTCTGTTTCAGCCCAATGACTGGTCTCAGTACCCAGCAGCTCGATCTATTTCCAGAGGTGGACTTCAGCATGTGGATAGGAGGCTCCAGCCCATTCCTCCCAGGACTTATATCCTGACAAGCCTCTTATGGAATGAATTCACAGTAGACTCCAAAATAACCGCCATCTTTCATAGAACTATTTTGAGCAGTTTCATATTTTTTTTCATGTGATGAATTACTTGTTTCCTACCTTCCTCCATAAAATCAGCTCATATTGACTTTAAAGCTGCCCAGGTCCATGGAAATGTACTGCATTATCTGATCCTACAGTAGGTGAGTTCCTCAGTTTTGAGATCAGTTAATCATACATTTCCCTGTCCTTTGCAATTCTCCCTGTTACATCTTGCTTTGCTGCAGCAGTGGCGTCCAGCAACTAAGCTTTTTGCTGCATATCAATATTTGTGTTATTGCAGCTATTGCTGAATTATGTGATGCTCTGGGATAATTCTGCTATTGCCAGCTTTCTCTGAGGTCCAGTGTTTCTTGGTATGCTCTGTCACATTATGATGGGCATGTTTTATGATGAGTAGAATATGGGTTATTTCTAACATACAGCTATTCGTTTGTTTTCTATTAGTTGGAAAGAAATGAGGCAAACCTACTTACCTGCTGATCCCCAGACAGAGTCTAGAAGGAGAAAGACAGACTTGAAATTATGTGGCCTGATATAAATGCTAACTTTTAAGCACAGGAGGTTGAAAGTATGAAACTAAATGAAGGAAAGAGAAATAACAGCCCATCTGAAAGATTTTAGTAGGGAGACATTCTCACCTCTACTCCTGCAGAAAGAGTTTGTCCCCAGTATCTAAAACAAGATTAAGTGTAGAAGAAAAGAAATTCCTGCCAGGAGTAAGCGCATTGTGGATGGGATTTTCAGTACAGCACTAAATGCTAGTTCTTGCTGCACTTGCTGGAATATAAATTAAAATTCCCATAACCATTGTCAACTATAAGCAACTTACTGCTTCTCCACCCCCCTGCAAAGAGACTGTAGACACATTAACTCTGCTCTGTTTGGAGCTGAGGTACACTCATGGGGTGCCTGGGCAGGAGGTGAGAGAGGGACCTCTCCTATGTCTTGCTCCAACAGTGCATCACCAAACCCCTTGCACGGCTACTCAAGAGCCTAGCTTGGCTCATGAGTTACTCAAGTCACCCTAGAAGCAATTTTGCCCCTACACAGAGGTCTGACCATCAGTCAAGCCAAGAAAATGGAAAAATTGCCTAATGGAACGCAACCGGGTCTACCTGCCAGGCAGGGATAGCTCCTGTCAACTCACCTGATGCACGAGGAAAGGGATTGCCTGACTGCTGCTGTTAGTACAGAGCACGAGAAACAATACTTCTGTAAATACCAGAAACTGTTGCAGTTGCGCTTCACGTAATGATCGTGTAAGGCCTTGACTACACTCTTTGATACCTAATATTGGGACAAATAAAAAAGCGACCTTTCCCAGTTATTGGAGCAACACTGAGGAGCAAGTTGGTTACAAATTTCCATGCAAGTAGGTTACAAATTTCCAATTTACAAACCTGCCTGATACCTGGGCATCGCTGCTACACTTGCTTGTTGACTAAAATTTTGAAAATATATGAAGGAGATGCAAAGGAGTATGGGGGCTGCAGTCAGAGCTGGACTACTTATTTAGGAAGCCAGATTAAACTTGCATTAATTAAATTGGAGAACATGAAATCACACAACGGCCAACAGACTTCTGTTTGAAAATGAGCCATGCTTGCTCAGGAATAATCTCAGATCCAGTGCTTTTTTAACCACCAAATACAGCTCCGGGTATATAGTAGTATACCTGTACAAATTACATATGCTGGTTACAAGGATTTCACAGGGATAAGGGCAAGCAAACATCCTTGTTTGAGGAAAAGAAGTTACCCTTCAGTGATCGAGTTGGCAGCCATACAAAACATTACAAGGGGACCTGGGGTGGGGGGGCACACAGCAGTGAAGGACAGGAGGGAGCAGCAGCCACAGCTTTGATTTGGGACATGGGTGCCAGCAGCGGTGGCATTGGGTGGCACCCGGGGAAAGACGGGGCCTCCAGCCATTGTTTGGCTCCCATCACCAAGCCAGAGCCTGGGTCAGGGGGTACGTGCACCGGTAATTTATCTCTCCATTGAATATGGACAATGTCATGGGCATCCTGGACATGGCATTTTGTCCCTTCTTCCTCTCTTGCCTTCTATCTTCCTCTCTAGGTTGTAAATTCCTTGGATCGGGAATATTTTATCAGAACAGCATTCTGCACCTGGCATTGCAGAGCCTCCATGGCTACAGAATTGCAAGTAGTAGTAGTAATAACAATAACAATAATAATAAATAATTACAAAGCTGACATTCTCACCACTGGACTCTTGCCAATGGATATTGCTTTAGCAACTGAAAAAAACCTCCCAAAACCAAGTCAGCAAGGTGAGGAGGCAGGATCTTTGCTCGTCCAACATGTGTCAGATTGTTAGCCAGGCTGTGAGAGACTTGAATGGTAATTTATTAAATAGGGTATAAATTAGATATATCAAATTAGTACTGCGCAAATATTTGGAAAACCCATTTTTTGAATGCTTGAGGCAATTAACTAAACATTGGAGCAAATTCACCCCCCCGCCCCATCTTTTTTAGTTTGGAAGGGGAACAGGAGGAATAAATTATGCTCTTACTGTGGGCCCCTATTGCTGCCTGTGTGTTTGCTAATAGCTTTTCTTTTCTTTCTGAATATGTATTATTTATGTATGTTAAAGAACAGCACACAGCACAAAAGAACTTGGCCCTCAGCCTGCTCTCTTAAAACAGGAAAAAGCAAGGTCATGCTGCAGATTATCTGTTTCATAGTGAATGGCTTTATATGCTAATTCTGTGGGCTGGCAATGCAGATTGAAATGTTTTAGCATTCTTCACACACAAGGCAAGGTGGAGTGTGATTACTTTACGTTCCATTTTGTTTTGGGATTCTATAATGTGGGGAAAAATGTACTTCATTCCCTATTTTCCCCGCCCTGGTTGCTACCGGAGACTGGTGGAAACTTCATGGTTAAATTAATACTGGAAACATTTATTTGGATTTTGCTTCTTCTGGTTTTATTTTATGTGGTTTGGTTTTGTTTTTTAACTAAAGCAGAATTTTTCTATTTCAAGCCTAGTTGCAATTTTGCAGCAACAATAAATAAAAAAAAACAAGTTACTCCGGCTTTATACCGCAGTGTTTGTAATTTTGTTCACCAGGTTCATCTCACCTGATAGCAGTACCTTGAGTAGAAAATCAAATACTAGACTGGTAGAGCTCCCAATGGACTTGCACTTCTGTGGCTTCATGGACCTCTGCCATGGTGGAGACGGTTGGTGAGCATGAGTATCTGTGCTTACCTCGTCTGCCAGGTGAGAAAGGTGTGTGGCCATTCCCAAAGCAATGCTCACCAGAGAATAGCTTTACTCCTTTGGCTTTCCCTGGAGGCAGGAGTGCTTTGCAGAGCAGGTTTCTCCATTGCTGGATGTCCACCTCCACCCTAAAAAGCACGTGGCGAGGTGCAGAACGTGGTGGTGGAGGGGGCCTCCCTGGCCCACCCTTGGCAAACGGTGTAGATAAAAACACCCGGCATGAAGGGAACGCAGGTGCAGACCACATGGGTGTGGGCAAACGCACTGAACTGGAGTGGACTGGGGCCCAAAGCCGACCGTGTTAGGAAGGATGATGACCATCACCTGGATTAAACAGTAAGCTGGTGATCACAAAAAGACTTTGGAAATGAAGAAGCTTGAGAAGAGGTAGCAAAGCAGCATGAACATTTGTAACAGTGGGAAGAGACCTAGGGGTGGTAAGAGGTAAAAGCCGGATTTATGCCACCAGAAGCAGCCCAGATGCCACCATAACCTCTCCAAGGCCACGCAGAGCAGCCTTCCTGTCGGACACGGCATTCGCTGGGATGGAGGGGTTGTGGGCACATGTCCTCTGTATTTGTGTGTGTGTAATTACAACTTTCTGGGATTAAAGACAGCTGCTCAGAAATTTGTAGGCATTTATCATCATTTTGTGAGTGTCTAGTGTCATGACTTACCTGTGGTATCACTAGTATTGATCCTGAACGTGCAGTTCACTGATTGCCGGTTCATTAAGTGTTGTTAATACATTGATAAACCACTTCAGCCTTGATTTGGTTTAAACTATGTGAGCCAAGCAGTTTTTTCCCTGCAGCACACAGGGAGTAGAGGTAATTCCCCTGTAGGGGATACATCATTTTAGTGAATGCAGAATCCCTCCCGCATTGGAGGGGGGACCTGGGCCGCGCCTGTGGTTATTTGTATGTGTTGGTCTAAAAACCACCAATTCAGCCAAAGACTATAGCTGTGATGGACAGGCAGAGCAGGGGACTCCCAGTCTGCCCATTTTCCCCACTGCATGAGCAAAGCCAGCCAAAGAGATGAAGCTTCCTACAAATGACGCTTTGGACAGGACCTCCTAGTATGAGGAACATTGTGTAATGGGAATATTACAGTTATATATTTTAAAAAAACCCAAAACAAACAAAAAACAAAACAAATGTTAAACCTCACATGCTCCTCCCGCTCACCTTGCTGTTGTAACTCCTTTATGTTTAAATGCATAGTTCAGTGAAACAGTTACAGAAACAGCATGCTCACTTCTGTCCTACTGATGTGGCCATGAGACATCGCCTGTACTGTATGCACTCGTCACAGCTCGAGGAGAAAGGCATCAATGCAGCACACACCACGAGCACAGGTTGGTCCCTGGGTGCTCGGGGTCCCTGTGGACCCCAGCAGCAGCAATCCAAACGTCACCTTTCCTAGCAAGGTTTGCCAAACCTTCCCTTTCACCCTCCTGCATCCCACCTCTGTGCCTAGGAGAGGTTGCAGAGTGACAGAAGGAGCCAAGAGCTGAGCAGCACCTGGGAATATCCCTCATCCCATCCCTCTCCCGAGGCTGCAGGGCACCCCAGCATGGATGCAGTTCTATGCTATGAAGCAGAGAAATCCCCAGCAATAAACGCTAGAAGAGCCCTATAGGACCCAGAGGACAGCGATAACTTAGCTCTATCCTTGACCCACCTCAATCAGCTAGAGTCTGTCCTGGGGTATGCTAAGTCCTGAATTTTCAAATTTGGGCCCTCGTCCACCCTCACCCCCAAGGCTCAGCTCTCCAAGGAGAGCAGGCTTGGACCTACTGGGCTTGTGGGGCACAAGGAAGCTGCTATATACAAGCCTGGGGCATTAGTTATCCTTTTTTTTAAATTTATTTTTATTTTCCCCCCCTTATCTCTTCTTTTGGAGGATGGGCTGATGGAAGGTGAGTCTGGGCAGAGAGGTGGGGTTGGGGATGGGGACAGGGGTGTAGCTGAAGGGTCTGTTCCAGCTCCCCCCTGGCCCCATGTCACAATGTGCGTGGCAGGCAGCTGTGGCAAAGAGCCAGCGGTACCTGCGTGGGGGTGGAGGGTGTCCCTGGGGCCTGCAAGGCTTGGAGAGAGCCTAGGAAATGCTCTTTACAGTTTGTCTCCAGACATCTCCTGCAGCCTCTGCTTAGGGCAACGATGCGGCCGGGCTAGGTGGCAGTAGGGAAGAGGTCTGCAAACAGACCAAAAGTTTCTTCTGGGAGGGAAGGGGAAGAGAAAGAGGAAAAAAAAAATGTCCCAAAACTGGTAGGAAGGAGAAGCTACCATAGTATAGCACCACTTTTGCCAGAGAAAGTAAGGAAAGAATCAAAGATAAGAAAGAAGTAATCAAACCAGCTTAAGGAATATGAAAAAAAAACCCACAACATTGTTTATGAATTATATATAAGCCTGCTAACTCTTAGTCTTATAAGCGTTAACTCTTACAAATCAGTTCAAAGTAAAATAGATATGTTGAATGAATTTAAAGAAAAGGAAAAGATACTATTTGCATTCTAACACTTCACCATAAATCATGGATCTTTTTGTTTTGCATTACTGCTTTGTTTAGGAAATTACTCGGTGAGGCAAGTGAATTAATGACAGTCCAAGTATTTAAACATAACTCGGACTCCACAATGGAGCTGTCTTGCTGCTCAGAATGGCACAGAACAAACACCCACCAGTTTGGGAGAGTAGGCAGAGCGCCGCTTCAGTTTTCACCGCAACTCTTGCGGGTACCCTACAAAGACGCAGAGAGGCTGAGGTAGCCTGAAAACTAGCTTGCCCAAAAAGGAAAATATTTTCCTGCACAATGCATAGTCATCCTAAGAAATTAATTGCCAGAAGAGACTCAGTGGAAAAAAAGGACTAAATATGGTTAGGAAGAATAAGAAGATTTCAAGCTACGAGAATGAAAATACAGAATCTGAGCAGAGCTTTCATTACAGAGTTTTGCAAGGATTATGAAATCCTCCTGCCTGGCACATAAAGCAGATTGAAATCCGTGGTGATCGGAGGGAATGAGTTGAAGGTTATTACACACCAGACACATCTCGCCTTGCACCTTCCCAGACCGGCAGGGGCTGCCAGCGCCGGGGAGAGCTCACAGGACAGGGGGGACTGCGGGGCTAGCCCACACCTGCAGCGCCTGTGTTCACCTGCATTTTGTTTCGGTTTTCCCAGACGTGTGGAGATGTTTTCTGCTTGCTTTCCCTCCAGGAGCAAGTCCTAGTGGAGGGTTACACCCATGAAATTTTCTCGACTTCCAAAGCAGATCCCTGAGGTTTCATTGGCATCTTCCACTCCCTGCTCAAACGCAAACCGGTACCCAAACGGCCAAAAGACACGTTGCTGCTCCCTCCCAACATGCTAACTAATGCCATTAATCATAGGCCTATGCAATCATATTGGCATGCTGTTTGCATTACTTCGCGGCTCCCTGCTCCGAGGACGTCCTTGATGCAAGACCTCTGTTTGCATTCTGTTCCACCAAAGTGTATTAAAGTCTCTCTCCGTAACAAGCATCCCACTCAGATACATAAATCTTGAGCTCCTAAAAGCAACTTCACAGAGAAGGTGGTTTATTTATTAATGCACACATTTATATAAAGTGTCAGCTGCTGCAACTGCTTACTGTTTTAAATAAATATACCAGTCAAAGGGTGCCAGCCAGGAAAAGGGGTCAAACCCCGGTGCATTAGCGTGCACACTGCAAAGGCTTCGACATCTCTCATGGAGACGTGCTGGCCTTTGAAGAGGAGCTCCTCGTTACTTGGTGGAGGCAGGCTCAGCAGCATCAAGAGGTATCCACTCTTCACGATTTTACTCGCTGGCACAAAGACCCCCCCACTTCCCTTCAGCACCCGGGGCTTGGGTGCAAGCAAGCACCCACAAGAGCAGGTTGGGCACAGGCTTTTCCAGTATATCCTCTTTGATCAGAAGTGGTGAAGAGAACAAGGATTAACTTCCTAACTGCCATGTTTTCTAGGAAACTCAGTCATGGAGAGATGCAGGCAGACCTACAGGCATACGCACAAACTGGAGAGTTGCTTCCTTAAGCGTACATGAGGATGTGGGTCTTACTGGGGGCAAGGGCTTGATCCAACAAGGTCAACAACACTCAGCAAACAGTAGTGAAGAGCAATCCTTTCTTGACCATCTCAGACCCCACCTGTGCTTCCTTCTGCATCTTGAGACATGACTTCCCTTTGAAATAACACTTTGGGAACTTAAAACTGACATGGGAGGATGTGAGATGCCTGAGTGCTCTCTAAAACCTATTCCTGCATGCCACAGTCTCTTTCATAAAAGATGACCTTTGTAATCAAGAAAATTGCATTTTTTATGTTACATTGGAATATGTTGCAGCTTCATAATAAATATATGCATTACAGACCATATTGATATCAATTATATCATTAATATTTTATATTGCACCACACATATAATGTACTAGAAAAATATAGTAGAACATAGCATTGGTCACATAAGGGTGGAAATCTTTATAAATAACAAGAGCATCCAAAGGTAGAATATGAAATATTAACAGGAGTAAACAGTTTGGGACAGTCTATATTTGATATTCCCTAAATATGTACAGACTTATGTTTGGAGTTTCCTAAAACTTCAGCCTATGAACACTGAACAGGTTTGTGTCCATCATGTCCCACTCCTGTCACACAGCTCTTCTAGGAGCTGGCCAAACTTGGGTTTCTTTTGAATGAATGAAAGAATGAATAAAATACCTTTCCCCTCCATAAAACCTCTTGCATATTCCTAAAAATTGTTCATTCTTTTCTTTTAGTTCCTTTAATGAAGAAAAGCCTCCAGAAAAAAAAAAAAGTCAAATGGAACGTTCCAACTTTAGCTTATATTTTTTTTCATTAAAAACAAAAAAAATATTTTTTTTTTCAAAAAAATTGATGAAACAAGTATACTGTGTTCTATGAAATCATGCTTAAACTGAGCAGTCTTTTAAAAAGCATTTCTTTTCCATCAAAAGTTAGGTCAGTCACAGGGCAGAAAGTCCTTTGACAATCATCAGAGTACAACTGATCTCTGTTTCACAGGGTTTTTCTGTATATTGCAGAGAAGATGAGCAATGCTACCTCAACTGAACAGGTGGAAAATTGCAACTGCACCTATGAGTCTCCTGAACCCATTTTTTTTTTTAAGTCTAAGATATTTATAGGAAAAAAAAAAATAAAAAAAGCACTGCAGTGTGTGAGCGCCAGCCCAGACACCCCATTGGGAGGGGGGGCATGATTAAAAAAAGCTAAAGATAGCATTTTACTATTTTGGGAACATGACTAAAATGCCGAGGTCAACACATCATCCTGCTGCAAATAGTGGAGGAGGAAAGCAGTGGCAGGAAAGGTATTTTTCTGTGTTAGTTCAGATGGTTTTAACTTCCCATTGGCTTCTCCACGCACCACTAAATCTGTCATTTGGTAAATTTGAAAATGTGTTAAAAGCTGTTCTGGGTACGGCTGTGTGAGTAAAGTCAGCACCAGCAAAGGCGACCAGGAAATAACTTCGGAAATACTTCGGAGCGCACATTATGTAAAATGCAGCAAAGCATTTCATGTGACACAAAGCAGCCCGAGATGGAACTGCAGCCCCCCTGCCGACAGCAAACTCGGAGCAGACTACAAGCTCCCATCATTTCCATGAAGCTGTTCTTGCTACGGAAGCAGCAGAAGCCGAAATCAATACCTGGCACTCTTAATTAGTAACTTTCTGCTGTCTCCAGTCAATTATAAGAACATTTTAAAGGAATGCAGTGGGACATTGTGATATTGGAAGTTCTTTCAATTCTGCTAATCTCTGTTTCAATTATAACTCTAAATATTTATTAATAGGGATGACAAGACTTTATGTTTGCCACCCTCACACAGCCTGTGAGACAAAACTTGATCCCCAAATTCTAATCTATGGATCAGGATGGTGAAAATATTTCTGTCTCTTGGGGAGGGACATGGAAATAGTAGGGAGAAGGTATTAGTTTGCATCAATAAATGGAAGAAAAATGAAATATTTTTTCTTGGTAAAATGAAAAAAACTGTTTCTTCTGAAACATGGCTTGTACCAGGAATAGTGTGGCCAGCAGGAGCAGGGCAGTGATCGTGCCCCTGGACTGGGCACTGGTGAGGCCGCACCTCGAATGCTGTGTGCAGTGTTGGGCCCCTCACAACAAGGAGGACATTGAGGTGCTGGAGCGTGTCCAGAGAAGGGCAACGGAGCCGGGGAAGGTTCTGGAGAACAAGTCTCATGAGGAGTGGCTGAGGGAGCTGGGGTTGTTCAGCCTGGAGAAGAAGAGGCTGAGGGGAGACCTGATCGCTCTCTGCAACCCCCTGACAGGAGGGTGTAGCGAGGGGGGGTGTTGGTCTCTTTGCCCAAGTAATCAGCAATAGGAGGAGAGGAAATGGCCTCAAGTTGCATCAAGGGAGGTTTAGATTGGGTATTAGGAAAAATTTACTCACTGAAAGAGTGGTGAGGCATTGGAAGAGGCTGCCCAGGGAGGGGGTGGAGTCCCCATCCCTGGAGGGGTTCAAAAAAACATGTAGATGTGGCACTTCGGGACATGGTTGAGTAGTCATGGTGGTATTGGGTTGACAGTTGGACTAGATGATCTCAGAGGGCTTTTCCAACCTTAACAATTCTATGATTGCAAAAAGGGACATGACAGGGCTTTTTTTTCAGGCATATTTAATGCAAATAAATGAAAGCAAGGGGCTGGTGCAAGAGAGCTCTGGGTTCTGGTACTATGCAGCAGACATGGCTCATAGGACACTAGCACAGGGGCACACTGGGGCTCAGTGTCCCTGCTATCCAAGGGAACACTGCTGGAAATGCTCATAACCATTGCAGATCTGAGAGGGAAAGTGTTACTGGTGTCTCCCATCAATGTTCTTCTGTTGTTGTACAGCACAAATATCCCCTGGACCTGACAGAGGAACAATGTCATTTTCTCTAAGTTTTCAGGGCAGTTTTCTTGGATTGTATAGTGATTTTCTTAAGGATGTAAAAGAGGGAAAACAGCAGAGCAAAGCAGCATCTCCATCACTTGCAAGAAGCGTGAGATTTCAAGCAAACTGTAAAATCTGTATTGGTTGCTTGCCTGCTAAGGGTTCAAGCCCATCAATGAATTTTCAGCTAATTGCTTAATTGGCTGAAAGTTCTGGCATGGAAATAAGGAAAATAATTTTCCATTCCCAAGAGAGAGCATCCAACAGACTAGCTCCTAGAGCAGTAAGAAAGGCTTTGAGAGGAGTCAATTACCCCATCAGTCTCAGGGTTCTCACTGTGAAGACTTATTGTCTATGTAAGTGTCCACTTCTCAAACCATTTACTTGATCCCAACACATGCAGGGGAAGACGGGTGGCATAGAGTCACCTCTGGACGGGGGCAGGAATGTGCCACTTGGCAGAGATTTAACCCATCACCTCTGCCAGTCATTGTACAGGTTGGCCAAATATTCTGTGGTATCGAGTCTATGCTGCCCGTTAAGGTAATTTTGAAAGAACCAAAATATCAGCCACAAAAATGTCATCATCTTTACCTGTACACACATAGAGTCATTGAAACACCTTAATTTCAGGCCCATTTCTATCACCTTATCAAGTCAAACAGAGGGTGCAAAGTACGTAAAGTAACAAAGGTGAAATAAGGTATGAACAGGCTTTCGTTTGAGCAATAATTAAATAGCCTAAACTCAACCTGGAAGGTACCACATGACAGAAGTCTATAAGTCACAAATGCCCTGAAGAAACTGCACAAGGAATACATCGCTTCCAATAACAAAGTGGCATCAGATGGGAGACAGTCAGAGCAGGCACGAGAGGTTTTCCTTCATGCACCACATAGATAACCTGTGAAATCCCTTTCTGCAGGTTCTTGTGGATGCTAATATTAACATGGACTCAAAGAGCAACTGGATAAATGCATGAAAGAAGAAAAGTATGGAGAGCTATAGCGTGGAGAGATACCTGACTTGAAGTCTCTTAGCTGCAGCTCTTTAGGGAGTACTTTAATGCAGTAGAAGCACGTGTGTGTTTTATTCCCTATTGAGACTGCTGAGGACAGCATGTTAGGCCTGACAAATCTTTATCGTGGTTCTACAAAGCATTTGGTGTGGTTTTAGTTTTGGGGATCTGCTGCTAAGGGAGTGGTTTTCTGTTCACAAAATCTATTAGGTGATGGAAAAATTCGTTTCCCCTTTGCTAATCATTTTGTGTGTTCTGCGGTGAAAGCAGAGCTGTTGCCTCTGACGGTCTCTGTGTCCCCGTGCTGCTCCCACAGGACACAGCGTATGTTTTAATGCTGCCTGCCAGAGAGCAAGACCAGAGACTGCAGTTCAAGCAGGTCAAAGCACCACTATTGCTTCTGCATGGTGATGTCCAGGCCACACGGAAGGTGTTATGGGCCAAAACAACACAACACCACCAGAAAAAGCCACCATGGCTGTTAGTTCTCCCCCAAAAGTGCTCCTATAATGTCTCCTCTGAAGGCACATTGGCAACAGGAGGTGATCTTTCTTTTTGACCAGTTGTAGCAAACCCATGGCAGGGTTTTATGTCCGATGTGCTATTCCTTATACTTCTCTCAAGATCTGTAGTTACCTTGACCCTCACACTAACTCTGAAAGACATTACCAACTGGGACGGTTAAAGCAGCAGAAGCAATAGAGAAATAAAAATCTGTTTAATTTGCAGCTAATATATAGTTACATGCTTGAAGCTTTTTTTGCTTTTTGTTCCAGGTCTTAAAAAAACAGAGGGAAAATTAGAAGTCTATTCTGCTCATCTTTTTATTTCCAAAATTCTTGACCTGTTTTATTTTAAGCTCAGTATAACTAATAAATTTGAGGCGATCATAGATACAGCCACATCCCTCAGAGGCATGCCAGTATTAATGGTGTACTGATTTTAATGGATGCATTATTTTTACAGAGTGCAAGGCACTAATTCATATTACAGTAACATAACCTCGACTGTAGCCTGTATGACGTTAGCAACCCATGGAGTCATATCCAAGGGTGAATTATTCCAGTGCCAAACAAAATTCTCTTTATGTAGTTTGTTCAGCAGGTTCTTCCTACCGGTGAGAACCATCAGTCAATACCAATAAAGTTAGTCCAAACGATCATACAACGGAGGGCTGTGCCCTTTTGTCATGGATAACTGGAAGACCTCTACCCACTAGATGGTTTTTAGACGGACTTCAATAACTGCATGGGTGAGTTAATTTCCACAGGCTTCAGAATATTTTTAGTTTTTGAAGTCACTTCAAAACTGCTTGCCTTCTTTCTCCTGCTCCTTAGCTGCAGACTATTAAATAGATTACAATGGGAGCAATTTATACCTGCCTACTACAATATAAATATAAGGAAATATAAAGGAAATAAAAATTGCATACAGCAGAAGACAAGATGCAAGTCTGATTCTTCTCTCACACTGACCAGTGGCATGGAGATGTAGTTTCTGTCGCTGATGCAGCATCACTGCACATTTATACTATCGCAATCAAAAGCAGAGCTAAGCCTCAAGGTTCAAGGTTTTCTGGTGTGGAGTTTTTTTTGTTTTTATTTTATTTTTTAAGTGGGAGCATGTTGTTGAGAGACCTAGTGAAAAGGCAAAGATTTAATCTTAAGTGAACTCACTTCATGGACAAAGTGAACTGGTATTCCATGAATGAAGTTCTGCCTTTTCTCCAGGCAGCCGGAACACTAAATTTACTGTCCCAGGAACATGGTAAATAACCCAGGGAGGCAGTTATTTCTGCACAGGAAAACTCCATGTTGAGCAAAGGGTGGATATGCAAGATGACAGTCACCTTAAAGCACCTTAATCCCCTGGTGATCCAGGGGATTTCACTTGCATCTCACTAATTTCACATTAATTTCACACATTTCCATTAATAGAGCCACTGCATTTCAAAACTAACACTCGGGAGAAAAGACTTGCAGAGCAAGTGAATTATGATTTCTTTGCACACCACACGAAAGCTTGCTATATTTCTACGTAGCCCCCAAAGACTAAGAGTGTAACCCCGCACCTCCCTTTGCAAATGAGGACAATAAAGAACAATTCTTGCAGGTTTTGACCTGACCGTGTCCAACCCCGCTATGAACAGGTAATGAATCCAGGTCCAATATGTACACATGTACTATTTGACAAAATAGAGGCAATTCGTCAGCTGGGGCAGGAACAGGGCTGTTATTAACTATTGAGCTGTCCCTAGAAAACTTTCCAGAATACATAAATGCTCCAGTGCATGAATCCAGCTTGCCATGAAAACTGTCAGTGACGAAATCATTTCAATGCAGAGCAATTTAAAGTAGTTATAAATGACATATCTGTCTTCCCAATTCAACCCATACCAAAAAGTAGTTAGGAAAACAGTTCATACCGACATGTGCTTGGAAACAAAGGGTTTTAGAGATTAAACAGAAGAATCTCTGTTTTTCCATAGTCATTTTGTTGACTAATGTTTAGCAGCTCTGCTGAAAGAGACAGCAATGTCAGCTCACGCTGACATAATTGCAGCGTAAAAGATCTAAATATTCCAATTCATTAAATAAATGATGAAAGGAAGTGGGGGAGAAAAAAAAAAGGAGGATAAAGGACTTCAAGAATGAATAGAGAAAATCTACCCAAAACCAGATTATCACATCAACATTAGAGTCAGTGAACTTGATAAATCACAATTAAAGGCACCCAAAGAGCTCTGATAAATAACTCTCTGACATTACTGTAAGAACAGAGAACAAACCTCACTGAAGCACAAACTGGTCTTCAGAAGGACCCAGTATTCACACCAGCTACCCAGTACGGGTCTATTTTATGCTTCACAGCAGCTATTACAAACTGAATTAGGATTCAGTAAATTATTTATGTACTTGCACCAGTAAATCATTATTAATCAAGAATTAAGGTGCATGTATTGAACAAGAGATAAAGGGCGAGATTTTTCTAGCAGTTTTCAGTTTTTCCAGGGCCTGTTGCAGACTGCAGAACTCTGCAGAGCATGAGCATGGCTGGGGGTTCAAACTGGAGCCCCCCTCAGACCAGTCCAGCTAAATCCTCAGGCTGGCTTTGGCTCGCTTTGCTTTAGTCCAGTTTCTCTCTAGAGGTAATGGGAGCGACAGGCACCTCCGGGTGGTTCATTCCACATTGCCATAGTTATCCAAAATAAAAAATTAAATGTTCTTTTTGGCAATGCCGCTCATATTCCCCAATGACATTCAGTTTATATCAACTGTATCAATGGCAAAACCTATTTCTTCTAGGAGAGGAACCAGTTCAGGCTGTACCAGATTTTTTTTTTTTTCTCTGACATTTATTTCTGTCGTAAACCATGTTTTGCAGAATGGTTGAGGTTGGAAGGGACTTTTGGAGGTCATCTGGTCCAACCCCCTGCTCCAGTACAGTTATAGAAGGTTGCCCAGGGATATGTCCAGAGAGCTTTTGAATATCTCCAAGGATGGGGACTCCACGACCTCTCAGGCTAACCTCTACCAGCGCTTGGTCACCCTCACAGGAAAATAGTTTAAGTGGAATTTCCTGTGTTTCAGTTGTACCCTTTGCTTCTCATCCTGCCCCTGGGCACTGCAAGGAGAGCTTGGCTCCATCTTCTTGGCACCCCGCTCCCCTCACCCACCCCCTTCAGGTACCTATCCACATATATAAATCCCCCCGAACAGTCCCAGCTCTCAATCTCTCCTCAGACGAGATGCACCAATCCCTCCATGACCTCCATGGCCCTTTGCTGGACTCTATGCAGTCTGTCTCCATCTTTCTTGTCCTGGGGAGCCCAGACATGGACCCAGCACTCCAGGTGTGGTCTCAATGCAGTGATTTGTCATCAGGTTCACAGTTAAGTTACTACCATATCGTCAGCAATGCTGGTGACCACATACCAGGAGGCTGCTGTCTGCTTGCCTCGTGGGAATAAAAGCATATAGCTAAAAGAAAGTTGTACCACTAAAGAAAAAAATTAAAAAGAAAGGAATAAAGCATTTTGCCTTTGTTGGTCAACCAGAAGACTGGGTAGCATGAAAAAAAGAAATCCAATTAATTCATTGTCTGAGACCAGAAGATAAATGGGTTTACATAAAAACAGCAGATGCATATAAAAATCACTCTGTGGAGATGAAAGAACTAGAAAAGAGCTGACCACCAGAGAGAAAGCTGAAGCAGACTGACCACTTTCAAGACAAGAAGCTTTTATGAAATTTGGTTAGGTTGGATGGGGTTCTTGAACATGTTGCTTGTGTCACATTGTCTACTGGTTTCTTTACAAAACAATGAAAAACTGCTGAGTGAACTAACTGCCTGATTGCAAGGCGACCTGTATTTACACTGTATGCTGCTTATTTCCATCAGTAAAATTTCTTCACATAGCATTCAGAGCCAGTTGTATTAGATTCTCTGTGTGCAGGCAGGAAAACCAGACAAAAGACCTAACTGACACTGGTAAAAGACAAAAATGAAAAATTGAGGGGAAAAACTATGTAAAGAAAAGTCTATGGCATTTATATGTGTAGCAGAGTAGGTATGTGTATCCTCCTTATTAATAGGGAATGTGGGCAAGCCACTCAAACAATCACTTTTGCCTGCAGCTCATTCCCCTTCTGTTATCACGGCTTCAGCTTCTTTTGGGCAAGAAGGAAGGATGACACGTGAGAAGTTTGAAGGAAGTTGAAGAGATAGATACTATTTTCTACCCCTTCTAGTCAGAAGGTTGTACCATCTGATCTTTTTAATGTGATCTGTGCTTTAATTATACACTGGGGTTTTTCAAAGAAACACAGATTATGGTATTTTTAAATGTATTTTAACCACTAAAGCATTTGGATGCTGGGCATACTATTCCCAGTGGCTATTTTGATAGCACAAAAAAATAACTTTGCCAAGGTGTTAGTTAAGTTTTAAAAAAAAGAAATCAGGTTAGCTAGATTCATAAATACAATATGGTCAGGAGGGGATAAAAATGTAAGTTATCACTGTTCAGAGTTTGAAGAGTACTAGATTACTACTTTTAAGCTAAATTCTTTTTTAGGTCAACTTCACCTTGGAGAGAAAAATCAGAAGTCTGCTATCCTTAAGCAGACAGCCAGGAACTGTAAGAATGCATAAGTTGCCAAGAAGCATGTACCTGTGTTATTAACAATTCAGCTATTAAATATTAGCAAAACAAATGTTGCCAGCACATACCAAACACCCAACGCACAGACTTGCAAGCAATTACTGTGAACGTTTTGCTGTCAGACTGCAACCCAAAGCATCTGCAGCACATTTAATTCACTTACGGGACTCTGCAAGGGAACCAGGATCTTTATCCTGGGCTCTTCTGAGCGCACCGACCCTGTCGTTCAGTTTGATAAAAGGGGCGCTCATTGTTTGCAGCATCGTGAGTTACCCTGACAAATTTGGGCTGCAGATGGAGCCCACAAACACAACAGAGCTTGAAAGAAAAATGCCAAATGTGCTTGCCGGAGGTCTTACTGCAGAAATACCCACAAAACCACTTCCAATGGTTTCTCGGGTAAGCTCTTGAGTGCTCTTTTCCTCTGGCCCAGTAACACAGGGTTGGACTTTACCCAGCCGTCCATCCTTTCCCCTAACCCTTGCCACCTCATGACCCCACAGCCATGGTGGGCGCTGATGAGAAGCAGGAATACGCTGCTCCTGCTTGGCACTTGATGACCGAGCGTTTGCATTTCAGGTCCCTGATCTTCCGCTGCTCTCATGGCTGGCCTGCAGACGGTGATGCTATTTGAGAAATCTTTCTAACCAATTTTTTTTTTTTTTTTTTGTCAGCTAGAGGATTTTAATGGCTTATTCAATGCAAAAGTTGTGTTTCAAAATTGGTACAAATCTCTGGAAAACAGGGTATTTAAGTTTCAAACTTGCATCTTACTTAGGTATTTTCAGCTTTCCAGAATATTTTCCTTCTCTTTCTGTATATGCAATACCTTAAAAAAAAAAGGATATTTGGGGTTTTTTTAAACTGGTTTGACCTAGTCAGTACATACCTCATCTTACCCCTAATGCATTTCTTTAATATCTCTTAAATTTTACAACAGGATATGAAAACAGACAAGAAACAGATCTGATTTCCAGCATGCAGAAGTGCACAGGCCTTACCTGGAAGGAAAGCTGTATTTAAACAACAAAATAGATTATCAGTTTCAGATTTGGCTTACAAATGTGTAGTTTCTCATTTGAGGTGTAATGGGTATATGGGGCTTTGATGAAGTTAGGACCTTTTAATAATATAGGAGGCTGATACTAGCCGTCCATCAGTTAAACTCAGAATTTCATCTTCTGATTCATTCACAATATGTTTTTGTAAGAAAGATAGCTTTGCTCTTCAACAATATTTTTGCTTCTTTGTAGCCAGGGCATACAGGAGAAGGACGTTAACTGTAGGTAAATTACAGAGCCTCACCTGGCAGGTCAACAGTAATTTTCTTTACAAATCTGCATATGTCCACAGTCCACTAGAGGCAGAAGTTACTTCACCTAGCTTTAAGCAAGCCAGTTTAGTTCCCCCCAAAAAGTTAAGGTGCGACAGCATACATCTGGGCTACAGCCGAGATACCTGTCCCCTGACTGAAGGCATACCGTAGTTTCTACCCATAGAGTAGAGACATAAGACAAGCAAAGACCCCAGACTTAACTGGTCAACGGTTTCTTAAGCACAGAGCTATAAATAATTCCAATTCTCCTCATTTATAATACAGACATTCAGAACTACATCGGCTTTATTTGCAAGTAGAGTGAATGAACTACCTGTCTGGCTGGAAGCTGGCAGACATAGTTGTAACTATATTCTTCACATATTCATCAGTATTTCATGGCTACTAAATCATTTGCTTTCTTGGAAACTTTGGTCCTACTCTGATTTGTATAGATTTTATGGCTGTGTGACTCTTTGTATTTCAGTGATAGAAAAATTTCACTCTTAGAATAACGTCACCGTACCAAAGCCACCTTAAAATGACAGACTATGGTTTAGCTTGCCCAGAAATGATCTTGAAACATAAGAGACCCGAGACATACTAAGAATTACATGTACGATAAGTGAGAACATACAATAGAAGTGATCTTTTCAACCTAGCAGATATAAAGCATAGTGAGATATTCCCACTGAATCTGACAAAATCAGAAATTAAGTAAATCGTGGCATTTTCGTGCTGAGAGTCATTAACTGTAAAGATCAACCATCACGGAAAACATTTGGGTTTAATCTCTTAAAATCTTCAAACCTAAATGCCTTTCTGGAAGACATGTCTTAATCAATCACAATTTATAAGGCAGAATTCAAAGGTAACAGAGAAATATGAGACCTCTGACATAAAGGCTTCCAAATTAGAGTGCTTTGAACTTCTGCTTCAAGTTACAATATTTCTTGTTAAAACTTACCCCACTCGCATTAAAGCATCACACAAAGAGGACTCACTCTTCAGGAAGCTCAGCCCTAGGGAAACTGAAAGCACACACCAAAGGAAGGCTGTCCCTCTTTTCCACTTAAATTAAAGCTAAGTAATTCCAGCCAAAATTTGGAACAGCTGGAAGTGGTCAGTGGTCAGTGGTCAGCTGAAGGAAATCACAGGAGTGACTCCTCAGATCCTCAGGACACATGGTGTGTTTGAATGAGGGTTTGCCTTTTTGTTCATCATTAGTTCTTTATGACACCTTGGGAAAAGGGGGAAAAGTACGAGGAAAGGAAGAACAGATCCTCAATTTCTGTAAATAGTTCTTGCTCAGCTGGCTGGCTGGTTCCCAATATCTTTAGATCAGCAAAAAACCCAGAGCATCTTTTATAAGTTGCTGTGCCTACTTGTCTCTCTAAGTGGCTTACTGGCCTTGAAAATGCTTCTCTTTCTTTCTTTCTTTCTTTCTTTGAATAATGGAGAATTTTTCACACAAGAAAGAGCTACCTTGATTTACACTGAAGAAAAACCAACTGTTTCCATTCATGGGCCATATATCCTCTCAGATATGGCCACTGAACTCTTCATTAAGTATTTGTTAGTTTGAAGATTTATTAGCAAACCTTCCAAAGAGGTCTAAGCAAAGCCCTGGAGAAGGGCATGGGAAAATCCCCTTAACGGACCTGGCTGGGAAACCCAGATAGTCTTCTTCAGTAAAAATAATTAAAACTGACACAGCCCGAGGATTAATTCAATACTATTTACTAACATTTTCCAGCAACCCTCTCCCTTGACTTCCCATCTCTTAGAAGACTCCTAACTGGATCTCATCACAACAAAACACTTTTGGGAAAGGGTCATGCACCTCACCATGCTCAAACCAGCAGAAAGCTCCCCTGGGGTGGAAGGTGAGTGACTCAAGCTGACTGGCAAACACATCCACTTGACTGCATCTCCCATAACGAACTGTGGCCCATACTAGTTTTGAATTTTGGAGCCAGGTGTGATTTTCAGCAGGAGCTAACCTTAGCTTTTCTCATATGTGAAACGAAAATCTTGGAACTCAATTATAATCCTTTTGAATGAATTTTCAAATAGAAAAATTGGAAAGAATTTAAGATCATTTCTGCCTAGATGAATAGGAATATGCAATCACTTTTGACCTAAAAGAAAGAGAAGAAAAAAAAAAACCACAAACCAACAAACCAACCACAAAGTTCAGCTGGCATCTGGTCCTAAACATATAGAAGGGAAAGGCAGGAAAATGATGGATATCCTTGAGTGCTGATCACTATGTCTTTGGAAAGGGTAACAAAACATGGAGGCACTGGAGTTTCTCAACAAGGATTCATCTCACAGCTGGAGGCAGAGGGATCTTGAAAGCAAAAGCCAGCATAGCCAAGAAGCACAATTTGTTGGCTCAGGGCACTAGAGAGAAAAACATGCCTTTTTCAGCATCCAAAAGTAAGCTCTAATACAGTTGCGCTGTGCTATGGTTTCTAGACCTACGTTGGGTCAGGTCAGCAGTTTGGATCTCTGAAGTGTGCTGCCTGATGGATATATGTTTAAGCTCCCAGGTCCTAGAGATTTAGGCACATGAGTACATGAACAGAGAATCAGAGAATCATTAAGGTTGGAAAAGCCCTCTGAGGTCATCTAGTCCAACCATCAACCCAACACCTCCATGCCTACTAAACCATGTCCTGGAGTGTCACATCCACACGTTTTTTTGAACACCTCCACGACCTCCCTGGGCAGCCTCTTCCAATGCCTCATCACTCTTTCAGTGAAGAAATTTTTCCTAATATCCAATCTACATGATCACTTCCAGAGGATTATTCACTTGAGCAAAACTGAGCATATGCATAAATTTGGCAGGTTTAAGAACTCCAGTTGCACTTTCCAAGTTATTTCAAAGTGGAGCATAATAGGTGTTGGTGGGAATCTGAAGACTCATCCAAAGCTGGAATAATTAGAATTTACCTGAGTTTTCCATTGTATTAAAGTAACTGAGATGAAAAGAAACCTGAGCAATACAGCCAGCACATGGAGGTGTGCCTGGAAAACTGATTAACATACATTAAAAGAAAAATGTTTCCAGAGATGGTTACTTATGAAGTCTTGTCTCCTTTAAGGTTAATCAAAAGAACCAATAAATCTATTACATTCTGACTAATGTCTACAACTCAAAGCAAAATGCGGAATTTAGTCTGGATCTCAATATGATCATGTTCCTTAAGGGACTAAAATTAAAGTTTATTAGAAAAATAAATATACCACTTAAAAAGTGAAATGGAACATGTACTTTTAGTAATGAAATTAAATTTCACTACATACAGCAACAGCAGAAGCAGGCAGATTAGTTGTTCAATTAATTTTTCATCTTAAATAAAAAAAAAAAAAACCCTCTCTATTATAGAGGAAATGCATTTATTATGTCAGCTAGGTATATAATATATCCCAGATGTGAGAAGATTTTCATTAGGGGTGACTAAAGCAAGAAAAGATGGTCTTATGCATATCAGCAAAGGAAGAAGCCAACTCAATTAATAAAATTGAAGGATGTTTTACTGACGTACCAATTCTTCAGCCTTCTCTGAAGACTTTATCATTGTCCCACGGAGTACATCCATGAATCATGTAATCAGCTTGCAAAATAAGCCAGATCCTGTGCTCAGACTGTGTAAACATGCTCAGGAGGGGCTCTGCAAGAGGCACATAGCTCCAAAGTCCTTGTTCCCCCTGCTTTGCCCTGAAGCACGCGCACCAATTTGGTGGCTCCAGGAGGAGGACAGAGCATGCAGCTCTCCCTGCTTCAGCTATGCACAAGCTGCTGCGCACAAGGTGACACAGCCATGATGCCTTTCGTGGTTACGTTCTTTAATGCTGTGAATTTTGTGATCTTTGCTGAACAGGCCAAATGCAATCAGGGGAAGAGTCGCCATCTGGACTTATCTGGCCTTTCCATGGCAGAGACCGTGGCGAGAAGCAATACAGTACTATACAAAAGCATTCATTAGAAGGAACTGGCTAGAGCTGTGTTTGCAGGGAGCACAGTCCTGCTGGCCTGGACTATGGCTGCACACCACAGATCCCCCGCAGAGGACTGGGTTGGGGATAAAAGCCTGGCTAAACCTGCTGAAACTCCAAAAGTTCTTGGAATGCTCAGAAATTATATGTGGTGTGCAAAGGCTGCAAGGGATGGTGACAGGGACATGTTTTGAGCATGCAGGCAACCTCCAGGACTAAGCGGTAGCTGGCCAGAGGTTATTCTCATTGCAATTTTGGAATCTTGTGCCAAAGCCTCTATCAGCTAAAGCCCTGAGCATTCAACCACAACATGCTCACTGGAGCAGGGCAGAAGCTGCCAGCAGGAATGCAGTCAGTCTCATCCTGTCCTGGCTTAGAGTAAGGGTTTGCAACCTCGCCCCAGAGTCCCCTCTAGCCTCTTGCTGCTTCTGGTCCTCATTTCTCGCAGGGAGTAAGGGCAGACTAGCCAGGAGGAGTGAGCCAGCTCCAGTGCCAGTCAGCAGCTTGATCACCTTGTACCATGCTAGGACCCACCCACTGGCCAACCCTTCCTTTCTCTCCAGGGCCACGTCCTAGTATCAACCCTAGCTCCTGTCTCCAGACCCCTGTCCTTGCCCTCAGCTCCAGCATCCCAGCCATCCTCTCACTGGCAAACTTCCTGGACTGTCCACTGCAATGTTTGGTCCTGTTGGGACAGATTTCACAGCCTCCATCTGCTCCGAAAACATCTCGGTGCCGTCAGCTTCCTTCTTCCCCTAGTTGCCTCAATGTTGCCCAAAGACCAATGAGGTGGAGAGGCAGTGGCAGCAGTGCTGGAGACAGTGGATGGGTAGAGAAGGAGTGATCTTGCCGGGAGGGAGTGGAGGAAGGGGGCTGAACGCAGTGACGGGGCTGGTGCCGATGAATTTGGGGCAGGATGATGGATATGTGAGATTTAAATCCTGGCATTAGACATGCAGAGAGGTATTAGCTGGGTAGAGCCTCATTTTATAGGTCTATAAAAGACTGAGTTACCATCAGGAAGGCACCACACGTTGCCTGACACTGTTTCTGTCTTTAAGCACATAACAAATATAAAATCCTGCCTGATTACTCATTTGAAAAATATACTTCTGCTGTGAGGCTAGTGTCCACACTATGAAAAAATTCATACGGTTTAAGTGCAGATGAAATTCTTATATCACCTGGATCATAACCTGAATGTCACAGACCATTAAACTTCATTGGAAATCCCTATATCCACTCTCATGGCAGTAAGTGAATGGAATCTTTCATTCTTTGCAAAAGGATAAACTGTTCTGTGCCACCGGAGACCAACACACCGTGGATGCATAAGCAGGGAATTGAATAGATGACCCATGCCAGACTGTCCTGTGAAGGAAGGCAGAAAAGAACAAAACAATCTCTATTAGTTCCACCTGGTCAAAAATTCCTGCATGACCTGCAACTATGCCATCTTACCCTACAAATGTGAACAAGAACCACCCAGCAGGCATCCAGACTGAGCAGCCACAAGTACAACCTGCACAGCCACCTCTGTTGCTTCGACTTATCAGCAAGCAAATACGGCCAGAACCAGTGTGAGCAGCTGTGGCTGGAGGTGGATTCCTTCCTGGCACCTGCAAGCACTTGTCTGAAGCCATGAGACATGAGATTTTATTATAGTCACAGTCTTCACATGTTCAGAGCATGCTTAGGGCAAGACAGGCTTTCTTCTCCTCTCTCACCCATGAAGGGCGGGAGCTTGTGGAGAGCCGCAGACCCTAAAGTCAAAGAGGACCACAAAGGCTGACCATAGCTGGATTTCTCTTCCCAGGAGAAAGCCTATCTTTTATGATGAAATCTCATCTCACCTGACACACGCAAGCGGATGGTAAACTCCCCGTTTCTCCTGGCAAGCTGTTTCAATATTTGCCTCTACACACTGCTAGCAAATTGCATCCCATTTCCAGGATTAATGTGAGTAATGCAGCTCCTTTGGAGGCAGTGCTTGTCCCAAAGGAGGCCAGGAGGGGTCGGATACCCTGTGCAGTACAGCAGTAAACTTCCATGGATTTTTGATAGCCTGATGCTCGCTGCTTGGTTATGGCAGTGCCCTGTTTTCTAGGTCAGACAAAGGAAACTTTGTTCTCTTCCTCCAGCAACCTCTTAATTTCCCAATAAAATACTAAGGCTGTAAGATTAATCACGCTTGCCAACTTGCTAATTTTACTCGGAAAAGCCTGCTGTAGCTAATAAAAGATTTTTTCATGTTCTCCACTTTTCTTCCTTGTCCTAATGTCTTGTGAGACTAAGCAGGAAACTGGGCCACCTTTCTGGTAGACACTGGATCCAAGTATCCAGAAGTGGGCACATCTGCCTTCATTTCTTATGGGTAAAGTGGAATTGGTCTGGTATTAAAACTCTCATAGACAAACCTGGAGTCTTTTTAAACTGGATGGCAGCACTATCACTATCACTCAAACCCTCACAACATTGACATGTGCAGGAACGTGTGGCCCTCTAGCATCCAAAGCACTTTTTGCTGAAAACGGTGCTTTCGCCGTCCGTTCCTGGCATGCAAGCTTTCACATGTAGCTACGAGACCTGCAGCCACCCACCAACCCACGCTGTACCCAGGCCCACAGAGTCCGTCCCTGCTTTAGAGAGTTGTCTCTATCCACTAAGACACAATGACAGGTAGAAATCACAGCATCCTCCTATTCTCCTTTATTTTTTTAAATAGGATTAAGTCATATTTGGAATGTAAGAGTCAAACCTAATGCAGACAGATGCTGCCTGTCTTCCTGACAGCTCCCATGTCCCACAGAGCATTGCTATCATTATTATAATGCTGTTGTTACTGGTAACAGTACTAATGTCAAATTTGCATCCAGTGCTTCTATCAGGCAGCCTCATTATACTCAATATCGAACAAATACCCAGGGAAGCACGTTCCCCGCCACGCTAAGGGATGCTGTCCCAGATGTTCCCTAGACTGAATCAAATGGAAAATGTCAGACTGCACTTTCAGCCAGTTATCCTGTTAAATAAGTCTCTTTAATTAAAAAGAGCTCTTGATTTATTTTTTTAAAATCAAATCAAATACTTTCTTTTCTTTCAAGTGGTCAATCTCCCCAGCATTAGCTCCATATTAGTATTCGTCTGTGTTCAAACCCAGCAGGGAATGGGACTTGTACTGAGAAGCCTCTTGCTGAGTGAGCAGCCGGACCCATAATGACAATTAGAAAGAGGTTTAGAGGCTATTTAAGCCTCAGTCAGTCTCTCTCAGTGCCTTCACACAGGATGCAATTACCACCTATTAGCAATGAAGACAATTTATTAGTAAGTTTTCGAACATTCTGTCCTTTAAAGCAAAACAGGGCTTGCATTTCTCTTATTTCTCACTTTCTGTAAGGAAAGGTGGCTCTAAGGCCATTATTAACCCCATGGAATGGTCTCTCCAAGGCTAATGAAATGATGTGAAGGTGCAAGAGAGCATCAGTGATGTTTCACAAGGGAAATGGAAGAACAGCATCAAAGGCGAGTTGGCAGGGATGATAATAACCAGAGAAAGAACGAGGAGGACAGAAAAGGTAGAAAACCCTGTCTGTTACCAGACATTCATCAGCTCCTGAAGAGGCTTCTAAGTGTAAATGTCCAGGTCCAAGTCCTGGACAGCATTTGCAAGGTTTACTGTTTGCCTTTGCTCATTGAAAGCCAGGAAGGGGAGGATGCGCAACCAGAGGAGGGCAACAAATCTGGTGAAAGGGCTGGAAGGCATGTCCTGTGAGGAGCAGGTAAGGACTTTGGGTTTGTCTGCTTTGGAGAAAAGGAGGCTGAGGGGTGAAGTCTTTGCCCTCTACAGCTTCCTGAGGAGCAGGCGTGGAGCGGGAGCTGCTGAGCTCTTCTCCCTGGGATCCAGGGACAGGACACTTAGGAATGGTTCAAAGCTGCACCAGGGGAGGTTTAGACTGGACAGTAGGAAGCATTTCCTTACTGAGGGGGTGGTCAAACACTGTAATGGGCTTCCTAGAGAGGCGGTTGATACCCCAAGCCTGTCAGTGTTTAAGAGGCATTTGGAGGATGTCCTTAACGTCATGCTTTAACTTTTGGTGAGCCCTGAACTGGTCAGGCAGTTGGGCTAGATGATCATTGTAGGTCCCTTCCAACTGAAAATATTTTATTCTATGCCATGCTCTGCTATGCTATATTTCGTACCAGAAGGTGCTTGCCTGTGGAATCTCCTAGGAAATAGGTGAGAAAATGTAGGACAAGGCAGCCAGAATCAGCCCATGGTATGTGTTTCATATTGAGACAAACTTGGGAGGAAAAGCTGGTGTAAGGCTGAGTGATTCTTTCTGTATTATGAGAAATATGAACAATCATTCCCACCTCTTCTCCAGACCCTGCTCGATTTAACACACCTCCCTCACACCCTCTCTCCGTGCTTCTTTTGCAGGCTGAAGAGCTTTGACTTTGTCTCTCCCCATGAAAAAACTTTTTTGAATCCTTTAACGATCCCTTCTGCCCCTCTCTGCGCTGGTGGCAAAGGCAAAACATCTCCAGACCATGAGCCCTGCCAGGGCACGGCTGTTTGAAAATCTGGCTGCTTGAGTCATTAGGGTGCCTTATGAGCACCTGACTAGCAGTGTAAGCATTAGGTAGTGCCTGATCCTGTCCTCAGCATCTAGTCCTCAGCCCCTAATGGAAGAACTGGATGCTGGCAGCTACACCGACCCCAGGACACTGGGGGCGTGGGGGAAAAAACTAAAATAATAATAAAAAAAGCCCAAGAGATTCTCACCTCTCCATAGTCATGGTTCCTTAATGTACCTCCTGCCTTAATTCAGCTATTGCAGGATTGGGTCTGCTGGTATTTTCAGGCCACTGCATGAACCTGACTTCCTCTCAGTGCATTTTTTTCCTGGCTGGATTTCCTGCTGGCCACCAAATCTTCCCTGCACTCGAGAGATATTGACTACAGCCTCACCCCCGTGTGGGGAGCAGTAACAAAACATCCTTACCCGGTGGCTCATTTCCAAAAAAAGTCCCCACCTTTAGATAAACAAATTGTCATTATAATCACAACTGCCTTTCAAGCCCATTTGAAATGGGACAAAAATTTCGAGACTTATTAAAATGGAAGGACAGAGATACACAACACGACTCACAGAAGGATTGTGTAAGCCTCGTTCCCTGAGGAGCTTGGCTCAAAAAGTCAAGTATTACTGAACACAGCAGAACCACAAATTTTTTTGCTGCACCCAAAATAAATTGGGATTTACATCCCTCATCGGAATGTCATTTTTCATAGCTTATTTTTTATTAATTTTCACTCCATAATTAAGGAATATGAGAGAAGCATTGTGTTCTGTTGGGATTAGAGCAAATAATGGGGATTATGAAAGGCCTAGAGCCACTACAGTAATACTTTAATCCTTGCAAATACACCCCTGTCCTCCTGTCATTAAAAAAAAAAAAAA
>VZTL01060682.1:52147-70531 GCA_013400535.1 Scopus umbretta
AAAAAAGCAACATACTAAAAAAGCTCCAATGAGAATAAAAAGCCTTCCCTAGGGAGACAAGCCTGACAGTTCTGGCAGCTCAACATGCTGTACCGCTCACGTCCAAAACACTAATACACCAGCTCCATGAAAACAAGCAACTGGTTAGGAGTAGGCATTGATCTATACATACAGTCTATCTTAAAGACTAGGCTTGTCACTCAGTCCGAGCTAATTTTACTCTGAAATGGTCCTGTGCCCACAGATAAAAAGTTTTCAGGAACCAAAATCCAGGTAAAATCCACCCGACAAACTTCATGGTGGCTTTGTTAGGAAAAATCAAAAATCAAACATTTTTGCATAGATGTTTCTGTCAGTCTACCAACCTCCACAAACCTTTATGGAATTGGATGGGATGGGTCCAAGTCCTGGTCCCTGATGCAGATAAGAGACAGAGTGGCAACTGCAGGCAAGGATGCAGAGCACCTCTACTTGATGGTGAGTAGCTTACGCAGCTAAGGTGTAAATACAATATATTTAATACTTCCAGTAGTGATACATATAATACTGGCTTTTTTTCATACTACGTGATACGTGCCCTTGGATCTCCTCTTGGCCCGATGTGGAGCTAAGACATAATTACCATGAGGGGAAGGGGCAGCCGGTCAATGGGTCTGAAATAAAGTGAAGAAAATGCTTCAGCCCATCAGTGTGAGTACCGAATACCCTAAGGATAGGATGAGGGCATGTAGAAAACGCCTCAGGTTGTGAGATCCAATGGGATAGTGGAATATTTTAAGCTGAAAAATAAGAGACCAGCATGTTTCTTTTTTATGCTGTGAATTTCAGTGTGTTGCTGTTTGTCACTGTCTGTGGTGGAGACCACTGGAGAGCAAGACTTGTCTGGAAGCTGTGAGTTTTATCTTGTGAATTAATTTGAACACGTACTTAGAAGCTGACAGCTGACAGTCACAAATCTTATCAAGAAAATGATGGAGGCGATCGCCGTACCTGAAAAGGGCAAAGAAATGTCAGCATTTGCAAAATGTATCAAGAAACAAAGTATGCTTTTATTTATGTAGACTATAGTCTGATTTCACCTATGATAAGAAGACTTCTAATTCTGAAGGGTTGTAAAGAAGTTTCTCTCCACACAGACCAACACAAGAGAACTGCAGAAGGAACCACAAGCGAGGGCTCCTGCTTCAATGCTGGTTTGCTCTTTGTGCATTCTCTTCTCCACCAGCATGGCATGGACACACAACATGGCCAAATGAGCGCCCAGCACTTTACTCTTGATTTGCACCAAACACTAGAGAAGTTTAAGGGTCTACTTAGGCCTTTTTTGAAATATTTAGCAGCTAGCCAGTGAAAACCTGGAGCCTTCGTATTCTTAAATGAGTTAATACCGCCCTTCAGAAACAAATAACTCTTCTAGTTCTTCATGTTATAATTCTCTGGAAACCCCGTGATCAAAAGTGTGCCCGATTGTTCTGTACATGCACAGAGCTGCAGATAGCTCTTGGCCCTCAGTAGAAGGGGAAGAAATAGAAATACCCAGGTCATGCCTGCAGCAGAGAACAGGCATCAACCCCACGATTGCTGAGGTCCAGATGGGCAATGTCCACATTGCACCACCTAGCTATTGACCTTGACAAATCCGGACTCATCAATAATGTCCAGGTTGGATCTGGAGATGCTGTGCTATGCTACACCGTTACAGAACGGCAGAGATAGACTAGATAGCTATGTGTGCCCATCACGTCTATACCTGCATGGCTGGCGTGGGGAGGAGTGCTCTGAAATAGCCTGGTCTGGCATGGCACACATATTTTCATGCAGGTTTCTCTTGGTTTACTTCCCAGGGATAGCATTTGGGCATTACGGAAAGAGAAAGAAATGGACTTCAACCCTCAACTGTCCATATGGCGGGGTAAAACCTTGTTACTCTGCTGGCACCAAGCAATCAAAGGAAAGGTCCCCCCGTAAAGAAGAGGGTGGCATGGCTTCTTTATGGCCAGATGAAAATCTTCCAGCACCTAGCAAGTGGTGGAGGGATGGGATGGGACAGGCAGTCCTTTCTTACACCTCTCAGGAAGGCAGGGACACATCGAGTGAGAAACATTGCCCACCGACCCCAGTTCCTCCCAGCTGCCCTCCGCTCTGCACTGCGGTGGATTTGGGAGGCAGCAGCTAAGGCAGCATGCAGCCAAAGAGTAAAAGACAGAAAATACTGCTGGCAATTGAAAAGGTAACCAAAAATACTGAGTGATTTTTTTTTTTTTTCTTTATAAAAGGTACATAAAGAACATATACCCTTTGAGGTAAAAGTGAGACCAGTTTGTAATTTAACCAGATACATTAACAACAATGACAAAAAATAAATCTACAGTGGGTGTGCTAGTAAAATAAGAGACCAAGTTTTGGCTATATACAATACTTGAGATCGTTAAAATGTAATAATCATTATATATACATTAAATACATACAATTACAGTTATTTATATAATATTTACACACAAACACACAGATTTTTTCCCTTTTCCATTGCTAGTGTGCAAGCAGAAGCGCATCTGATCTTTCCTGAGAAGGTGCTGAGGCTGCTAATTCTTACTCGCAGTAACACGTGTTTCTTCAATCTCTTTTGTGGTCATATCCGACAAAAACCAACTCACTAGATTTTGCAGTCATGGTTGTTTCAGTGTTCCTGTTTCTTCCTTACGGGCGGAGGACTGCAAACCTCCAACTTGCAGAAGGCAAAGACTTGTGGCATGTAAAGATCCTGGATCCCTGGTGGTTACATTTCTCCAGTTGTCAGCCATGACCTTAGCTGTGAGCAAAGCTACATTAATACTCATTTGTCCAAGCACTTGCCAACATCCAAGTCTCTTTCTCAAAGGAAAAAAAAAAAAAAAAAATTACAGAGAATAGAAATGGGAGGAAATTGGTTGCAAGTCACCTGTCATAGGTCCCTGGTAGGCTCCGATAAGGTGGCATTCAACCTGCCAATGTCATACAAAGAACCAGCTAGAAGAGACCATGTTAGGTGGGGCTGCCAGGATGCAGAGAGACACATCTACGGAGAGAACGCAAACATAATCATCCTATTTATGTTTCAGTTTCTTGTCAGGCGTCTGACATGGGTTTTATAATGAAAGTAGTAGGGTTGCTCTCAGTGAGTTACAAAAGGTGCCGAGTGACCTCATTGCTGAACTTGGCTGGTTTGGGGTGCTTGAGGAGGGGCACACAGGGAGGAGGGAATTACTCCCCACGTGTACAGTGCCATTGCATTCTCTGGTGGCTTGATCAGTTTGTTCTCACTTGGGTAGTCTCATTAGAAAAAATTATTTCTCTGAGAGGTATGGGTAAGGTGATATTTTATTAAAGGAAAGTCTTAGGGTCACCACTGAAACCTCTGAAAGACTTGCTCTCCAGAAGCACTCAAGTGCCAGCAGGATGACGTCTTCAAAGACTTTGGGTGTGGTGTTCCGGGGAGAAAGATACAACATTCTTCCCATAACATAAAGCTCATAATACAAGCTCCCTAATCTGAGAGATACAAAGGAGAACTATGCCATATTTTAGTAAGTCACATCACATGCACTATCCCAAGTATGCTGTATTTGGGCTAATGACAAGTCCCTTTTTTTTGTTTCCTCCCTATATGTTTTCTAATCCAGAGATACAAAAAGTGTAACCTGGCCAAAATCAGCCAAAAGAGTGACCTGAAGGTGGTCTAGGGGTACAGGGGAAGAGGAGCTTAACACTATGAACGGGAGGAAAATATGTTGTAATGTTGCTGGCACAAGAACAAACGATGCTATACTGGCCATGAAGACATTTATGCTGACAACAAGAATGGGGGTGGCAAACCTCCCAGCAGTGAGATTTTGGAACGGCCTTACGAGCAGCGTAGAGGGCAAAAATCAAATGCATCCTCCCTCGTCTACCTTCTAATTGGTTTTAAGATTGATGGATCTGTGAGCAGGGGCATGCCCAGCGCACCCCTCCCCATCCCGGGTCCTGCAGAACACCTTTCCCTGCCTACACCAGCGCATGGTGGGGCACGCTCCCATGGGATCTATGGGGTGACAGCAGGGTTGGGGGTTTAGGAAAAGAGAAAACATAAAACTTCTGAAGACTGAGGGTCCCATGTCTGTAGGACTGCATGAGCTGCGGGTTGCTAAGCTCCTTTGCACCAAGGCAAATCAAATGGTTAGGACGTGCTGGTTTAATTCCTTCTGTGCTGCTGAGACCGACACCGGCATCGGGGTGGGGCAGCTGTAAATGAGGGAGCACGCTCCTCTGGGGTTGCTTTGTTGGGGGGAAAAAAAAATCTGAAATGTAATAATAAGCTTTTTTATAGCTTTTTAGAGTTTTATGTGAAAATAGAAGAATTAATCCAGATGGCACCCAAACTCTTCATTAGCATATATAGGCAGAGAGTGCTTATAATACCAAACTGTATCTTTTTTATTGAACTGCTCTAGAAAGCCATTCTTCTGATGGATCACAGTTCTTGGGGAGGAAAAGAGTTTCAATTATCCTTTGACACATGAAAAAACATTATAAGCTAGTCAACCCTCCAAAAATAAAACCAGGTAAGCCTCTTCCACTAAGGCTGGAAAAAAATCGGATCATTCTGATTAAACTACTCACTACAAAGGGATTTCACTGACCTTACAAGGCAGTAAAAAAGAAACTAAACTTGAACAAAGAGCTGATGTTTTAACTGATTAACTTGTTTTTAAAGTTTGGGGATCCTAATTACCCCAAAAGTTGTTCAGACTAAATTATGCCATTGACACCAGTGAAAGCAGCAGAGATTCAAGTGCTGGGTGTCAAGAAGGAAACGGCTCTGGCATCAGCGAGGGTCGGTACTTGTGCATGGGGCTCGCAGCCACTCAGGCACTGGCAGCTGCAGCTCCATCTCATTTGGGTGAACCAATTTGAGAGGAAATTTCACATTTCCAAGGATTTCTGCGGGTCTGACAGTAGCACACCCTCTAGATTATAGTCTCCAAAAACTGGCTGATATGAGATGAGCTCAGGGTAAACAGTCTCCACTAGTTAATGCCTTCATCGCAGAAGCCATCACCACTTTGCTGGGCTCTCAAGGAGCTGCTCCTGCCTTCAAATTGTAATTGTGCATTTGTAGTATGATCTGCAATGCGTTTTCCCCCTTTTAGTCTATGCTTTTTTTATCCCTCCCTTGTGTCCCATCCAGGATTCAAGCCTGGCTGGAGCCAGCTGGAGAAGCGGTGGGTTGGTAACACAGTGAGATCAAAGTACTTTGTAATTGTACGTGACATTTCACATTCAAACTACATGCTTTCTGAAAGAAATGAACTTGCACGGATTTGTTGGAGGCAATGAAAGGGGAGTACTCTAATAATGACCTTATTCTTCCAGATCACCCCGAGAAAGAATTACAAAAAATTGGAAAGTATATCACGGGCTCCACCTGCCTCTGCCTTGGAAACACCCATCTAACTCCCACAGGCACCCCCACAGAAATCATGGTCACTGATTGCGACAGCCAAGTGTCATAGATGCTGCAACGTCCACATTTACACAATTATGTATTTGATGTCCACTTTAAAAATACATCAGAAACAATCCTAGATTGGATACCCAAGAAGTGAACCATAGCATTATAGCAAATTTCATAGAAGAGCCACCAGTTCGAACTCCCTTTGTCTGATTGTCAGTCCAAAAATGTTACATATACTACATTCATTTTCACACCAAAACAAAAAAAAGAAAAAAAAAAATCAAGACTCGGAAATACGTATCACAGTTTGTACTTTTTGCTCATGGCCCAGACAAAGCAAAATCCCATTACCTTTTCAGTGGCTTACATTGGGAATGTAAAGGAAGATAACACTACTCCTAAATCAACATCTGAAAACCAGCTTTTCTTAGCACCTTCTTCTGCACCCAGGCAGAATAAAACTGAAATAGGCATGGGAAATAAATTTCCTTTCAGACAAAGACCCGGGCTTTTCAGGACAAACAGATTATCCTGCCTCAAAAGAAGATGACTGTGGTCTTTGGCTGTCAATCGAAAAAAAACCTTTATCAAATATTCAGTGTGGTTCTCAACCAAGGGAAAGAAAAATCAAAACACAAAGAGGAAACACAGATTTCAGTTTGCAGTCTTAGCTCGGGATCTAAACAAGCAAGCACTATCTCCATTTCATTATCTTCGGGCGGTCTTCATCACAGCTGCCCAAGCACGAGAGGACATGGCGGGGTGCTTCCCAAATCCTCCCTTCCCGCAGAGTCCCCCATCACACCGCTGCCGTCAGCCCTGCGGCCCCAGCTCTGCCCAGCGCTTCAGAGATGCTTCTCCTGGCCTGTGCTGATCAACGGGGGTCCAGATTTTAGTTTACTTTGAGTCTATTTTTGGAAGGGATAAATTCGATGGAAAATCAGGAAAAAATTTTAAAGGAAATTGAATGCTTCTGTTCTACTTCAAAATGACTGACAGATGGCCACCACTATTTTTTTTTTCTCTATTCCCCATTTCATCTGCTCAGGACAGTGAAATCAGGTGTCGTAAAATATAGCAGAAGAAGGTTTGTCAGCGGCTTAGCGTGGCGAAGCGAGAGCGCGCGTGCCCGTCCCCGAGCGGCGGGGACTTAGTGCAGCGCCTGCTGCGGCTCCAGCCCAGCTCCAGCCAGGAGCATCGCTACAGCTGCTGCTCAGACTAGAAAATGAGGAAAAACGTTGCCGCCCCGATCGCACGACGGCCAAAGACAGAATAGGAAACGTAACGGGAGAGTCTGCTGCAAAAAACACCCCCATGCATCCACTTCTGGCAGGGCTCCTAGCAGCCGCCGGCAAAGCCAGCCCTTCCGAAGACAGTCACGCCAAAAGCACCGACGGAGAAGCCTCTTGGACGATCCCGCAGTTCTGTGCCTTTCACAAGGGATCAGCAGGAGGATACACGCGAAGGTTTGGGTTTCACAAATCCTGAATCACAAGACACACCAACCTCCTACGCAAAAAATTGGCATCGGGGGTCTCACAATACCTGACCTGGTCCTCCGCCTGCAATTAAAATCCAGTGCTTGCCAGTGGGAAATTTGCCTTTTTTTTTTTTTTTTTTTAATGAGTGTCAAACCTCACAGTCCATCCAGACTCAGAGCTCCCACCGCCTTCCGAGCAGCCTTCCCACCACAGTGCAGGGGATTATGGACACCACAAGCTGCCTACTAACCCAGGAGCCGGCAGCATCCTCGGAAAGCTCCAGCTCCCAGGCATCACCAATAGAGACCATTACTGGTTCAGATAACACCAGTTTACCAGGGGAAAAAACCAAACCATCCCAGTCGCACCCATCTGGGGCGTACGGGCATATTGATCAACAAACACACATACCACTTGGCATACCTTACCTGGAAAGAGGCTTTATTGAACATAGCTGTAAAATTATCTCTTCAGTTGAATTACTGAATTTGCACAAACATTTCTCTACAGAATAAAAAAAATCAAGCCTTGTCATTGTTTTACTGCATCTCGTTGTGCTTTTTATACTCGTATTTGCAAATATTATACTCGTTTGTTCGTTTTTATGTTTGTACTCCAATTACTTGCATATCAGTTTTTTTTTAATCCTAGGGTGTTGAGAACACATAATAATAATAATAATAATAATAATTATAATAATAATACTCTTCTTTAGACAAAAGTCTTTTTTTTTTTTAAATGAAGTTAAAAGCTGTGATAATTTAAGGAAAAAGGTCTTCAAATTGTCATAACCAACTGTAAGGGAACTTTACAATGCAGTGGAAAACTGGCTGGCTAACGGTACGTGTTCGGGTAGCTCAAAACCATTTGTACAGCTTTTATTTTTTCGTTGTAAAAGTGGATTTTTTTTTTTTTTTTTTTAAATTTTGCTACAATAACAAAATAATCTTTTGCGATCTGCAGAGAGTCTGGCTCCAGGTGAGAGGCACTGCACCCTCGGTGCTTCGCTGGCGCCAGGTTTGCAGAGAGCTCTGCGGTTTGCTTGGTGTCTCGGAACGCACTGCCGTCCCCCACGCACGCCCCCCCGTCCCGCTAACGCTGGGGCCGACCGCCTTGCGAATGGAGGTTAGAGTAAGAAAATCACGCCTGTGTTTTACCACCTTCTGCGCTAAGTGTATCTTAACAACCTTTTCCTCTGGTTGACCCGCTTGATAACCTGAAAAAACAACAACAACAACAAAAAAGAGTGCTGCTCCCATTTCCAGGACCAACGGAAGCTATTTTCTAATGGATAATAAGCTGAAAGGCCATGGCTGTCTGGAAGGTTAAACAACAAATATCTCATCCGAAAGGGCTTACGCAGCAGCTTAGGTCCATCCATTTCCAGAAGCGGCTTCGTCTCCTTGCCTGCAGTCTGCACACCCAGGCTCCGTAGTTTGTTTAGAAAAGAGTTTGCACAAACCACATTTTAGCAGTGCAAGCTTCTGTGTTGAAATTATTATTATTATTTTATTTTATTTTATTTTTTTTAAATCAGGCTTGTTTCATTGAAGGCACTTGGTTTCCATGGCAATTTATAAAAGACGGTGGTTTGGTTTCTTCACTTCATTAGAACAGATGACTTAGTTGGGGAGGGGAGAGGGGTGTTCGAGTGGCCGCAAGCAAACTCCGATAAGCCTGTGTAATATGTAAGCCCAGGTCGCACATCCTGGATAGTAATGCATGCAAAAGGAGACAGCATACAGTTATCAAGCATAGCCATGAGATATGAAACATAAATGTCTTAAAACAGCTCTGATTTAGGGTTATTCTCTAGGGGAGGTGACAGCCAAAGTAGAAAGGGCCTACATTTATTTAACTCTATACTAAAAACCTTCTTGAAGGGAAAATGAATGCCAGCTCTTCACATACCCTGTTTACAGTGAGGTGTTTCTCTCTCTGTTTTTGTTTTTATTTCCTCTCTCTCTCCTTCCTCTTTTTTTTTTTTTTTTTTTTTTTTGGCAGGCCATTAGGTTTCCATGGTTACAAGCAAACTATTCATTTGAAACAAAACCAGCCATGACTTTGTGCTTTGACAAGGGTTTCTATAGCTCTTTTCCAAGAGTTCAACCAGATGATGCTGTATTCATTATTGACCACAAAAGCACCTGAAGGTCTCTTCCTTACTTAGGCCAGATCTCGTTCTCACGCGTGGTTCATAGCGAGTTATACTCCCATGATGCCTTTTATGTCCCCAGTGCTTTTTAATTTTTTTTTTATTTATTTATGTATTTATTTAACTTTTGAGTCAGTCAGTGGAGGAATCTTTGGTAGTTTGTTTTTAAATGTCCATTTTACAAAGACTCTTTCTTCATGCCAGTGCCTGGTGAATCTTTTGTAGCCTCTGCCAGGATAAGGTCACCTCTGATGACTTAAGACAGACATGAGGATGATAACTGGGATAAGTCGTATATGCTCTAATGTCCCAACAGCACCTGATCGTAAATCTACAGAAAGGGGTGAAAAAAGTAGAATTAAAGAGCTACCCAGACAAAGTCAGCATTGCTACAAGGCTTAGAAGAGAAAGGGCTCATCCACCACCAGCTGTCCTGCACACCAACGCAGAGGCAGCCAGGGAGGACAACGGGGTGGTGCTCGCCCGGGCTGTCTCCGCTTGCCACACCGAGTGCCACCAACCTTCCCCAGCAGAGCCCTGGTCTCTGTAGGGACAGCACTCTGCAAGGTCTCACCTCCTACAAAGAAGGGAGGAAAATATCGCTTGCCCACCGAATGAGGCAGGAGGCGTTGGGATGAAGAAACACCTGGCTGTGTAGTTAAGGTCTGTATTGTAATGCACACATGGGGGTGGAGGGATGAAACAAGGCCCACAGGGAATCACAACACTGATATTCATTCATTTCATATTGCTTGAACCCCCTGAAGGTTTTTTTTTTTGAACGTTGTTTTCTCTGTCTGCCCACCTTGAATCACGGCGGCCCAGCCCACGGAGTGCAGCCCACTGCTCTCACCTCTGCCTAATGCCCATCAGCCTTTCACTTGCGTCTCTGCTAAACCAGCATTTTCCTATCTGAACAAAGACACTGTGGCTCCAGAGCTTGCTTCCAAGGAAAATGTTTCACTTTAAGCCTCTCCAACTGAACTGAACAATATATTGTTCTCCTGGAGAAAATCCATTTTAGAAAGTGTCTCAAATTTATAACCATGAGAAGCAATTTGCTCTCCCCCACATGTGGAAGAGCCACTTACTGTTGGCTGGTTGGTCTGATTTCATACACTCTCCTTCCACAATAGATACATCATCAATAGCAATATCGCCTTCGATGCCGGGGCCCCGGATCCCTTCAAATATGAGCTGTAAGAAAATAAAGAAGCAGCAGATCAGAGGGTGATGAATGAAAAACATTCAGCTGCGTTTTGCATGGCGTTAAGCTACATCGATGGGCTTGGAATAGTTTACAAACTATTTTCTATGGTGCAAAAAACCACAACCACGTTCACATGTACTTCTAAGGTGAACACAGAGGACGTGTGAGCCGTGGAGGCTTTTAGTCTTCAGAATGAGCTGAAAAATATCAGAGCTGCTAGTTGTCTACCTGGTATCTCCAGGTCAGCTTCACCACTATGCTAACTGTAACGTCTGTACCTATATAAGTATGATATTTGTGGAGCAAAGAGCAGGATTAAACAGAGGAAAAGTTTTAAAGAGATTTGGGGTATTTTTCCCAGAAATTCCTGCCACCTGAAGCAAATGGCAGAGGCACAGCTTGAAGAAGAGCATCTGCGACGTGTTTGAAGGACTGAGCATCCACTTGAACGCAGACTGCGTGAAAACACACAGGAGCAAGAAAAACACCAGAGTAAAATGAGGTTTCTGGCTCTTGAAGGTGGCCCAACCAATCCCTCCCACCCCATCTCCCACACCGGGCTCCCCCATCTGCCCCCAATGGCACTTCCCCGCAGGCAGGAGGAGGACAGGAGCTGCTCCGCTGGCCCACGAAAGCTTGGGAGAAACCTTTCAGGAGCCAGTTTGATGTCCCTTCACCCATAACGCAAAGCTGTAGTTCTCTTAATTGGTCAGGAAGGGACTACCTTTGCTTTGGTTCTCTTAAGGTCCCCCAGTGATCTCCTGTGATCACCTCAGTGGATTTTAACCTCCCAGATCTCCTGCCGTGGCAGGAATTGATGACAGTGACAGCCCTGCTTCTCTCCTGCCCCTTTTAGTGGCTCATCACCATGTCTAGAAGCTTTGATCCCTTCAAAGAATGGTTTTATATTTATCAGAGGACATTGTGATGTGTTTTATCACAAGGAGGGTCAGGGTAGAGATTTTATTCCTCTTTAAGGCTTTAACCTCTGCTAAACGGACGCCTGCGATTTCCAGGTCCTATTAATCACTTTCTGTCAAATATTCCTCGTCTGAAACCCCAGCTGCTACAGCTGGGGAAGGCAATGGAGCCTGTATGGAGATGGGTGGCTTGTTGCAAGGTCAGCAATGTTCAATATTAGCTATGGATTGCCATTGTACTAAAGAAACCAAGTTATCCTCCCTCCTTCCCCAAACCCGACGTGACGCTGTCCTGCCATACAGCTGCTTAATTAGCTCTGCAGAAGAGTGGACTCGTTCTGTGTTGCGAGAAATTTATTCGCCAGAAAACTTCAAAGCCTTTCTAAAGAGATGAAGGAATTATGTCAGGAATATATTTCCCAAGCAGCAACATTTGCACAGTTATCTCTCCTTTCCCCTCCTAACCCCACCCCCCCGCCTCCTTTGAAATATTTTTGGTTAACTTCGATGACAAGTTTTTTTAGCTTTAATCTGCAACAATATATGCATGAAATTCAATGAATTTTATAAGGGCGTGCTGTGGCACTAATGGAGACATTAACTCTTGGGGGTAGAGTCAATCTGAAAAAAAAAATAAAATTAATTCCATCTGGAGGAAAATACTTAAATTATACTTCATAATGATCTAACTGCATCAGGGAGATGTCTGGGGCACTCGGATGGGCGCTCTCTGTTGTCATTGATTTCAGCAGGACACAGATCCGGGCCTCTTCTTTTGGCAGCTTCCGACATTTCTTTCCTCATTAATACAGTTCAGCCAGAGCTGCTTATTTGAAATGAATACCTTCCATTATAAACGACAAGTAAACACTCAGGGCAATGGAAGATGACCCTGTAGATCACAGGGGTCCAGCAACTAGCCCAGCGGCAAGCGTATCACCCAAGGACCATATCACCAGGGCGCACCATGCCACCAGACGCCGCGCCGCATCAGGCACGTCTCAGCTCTGCCTTTCCACAGAGGGCACGGCCCTCCGCCACGTCTCGTCCTGTTGCCAACCCGAGCATCCCCAGGAGGTGCCCGACCCTGCAGCGGTAAGCTGGCGATATGAAGGTATGTATTTACAGCCTGCCCCTTGCGTCCTAAGCCAGGCGGCAAGGTCTGCGCTGGGAGCGCTAAATAAACCTGAAAGCTCGTGCATTTGGGGCACGAGAGTCCATCGCTGTTTTATTGAAGTGCGATGCTGTAGGTTAATCACCATCACAAGGTGGATATTAATGCCAGAGGGAACTGTAATTGGGAAAACAGTAAGTTTTTCCACCGTTTACCCTGTTGTCTGAAAACACTGTCTCAAGTAATTATCCCTCTGACAATTTTTTTGACTCTGCCTCTGATGATGGGACGTATTCAGCTCGAGAGGAAAGTGTCTTCTCTTCTCCCCCAAAGTATGGCTTGCCCTCCTGCTCCTTGGCAGCAGGCATATAACCAGTCAAGAGAGTTTAAAGTCAAATCTTTCCTGATAACGAAAAACACTGTTTCCAGACAAAAGGACTCTATACAAATACAATGGCCAGCGTTTAATTAAAATCTGCATTTGGCAGCGTGTTTTACGGGCCCCCGAGACGGGTTGCCGTTAGCCAGCTTGGCCACATGCTCAGAACAAATCACTGCAGATGAGCGTTGGCAAGGCACGGAGCACAATCCAGCCTGCGGCTCACGCCGATTTGCAGGAGGTGCCAGCTGATCAGAATCCCCTCTCAGTATCCCGCAAAACCTATTATCTCCACGTCCATGACTTTACAAAGCTGTTGTTAAAAAGACTGCATTTAGCTGAAGAATAGAGGGGCTTACGCGTACGGGAAAGGCCACTCTGCTCTCTTAACAGGGGAAATGGAAATAAGCCCCAATAGAGCCTCCAGAGTTATCCCGAGTGTCTCCGGGGGATTCAGCTTGTGCTTCTTCAACAGGATTTCAGACGGAATTTACCTTCCCAGCCAGTCTCCTAATAAGAAGTAGAGAGGAGCCTCATGAATGTCCCCAGCCGGACAGCATGATGACGAGGGTTTAAGCCCCTTACACTCGCCGTAAGGGGCTGAAAATCTCAGCGGTCCAGCAGGGCCATTTGCTGAGGGGCAGATCAGTCCCTCAGCGCAAAAAAAGCCCCCCTGTGCAAAAAATGGCTTTGACGCGAGAAGGCATCAAGGAAAGCGTAGCTGAAGGCGGTGGCCGTGCTTTTGCTCCAATCTGAACTAAGATTGACACCTTCCTAGATGCCAGCCTGCAATGTGTCACTTCCATGTGCTCCCTTTTTTTTGTGTTTACTCTTTAAAAGAACTTAATAAGTGAATATCTTGTGAAGATAGCTTTTATGCAATACTTTTTCTGATTCAAAGCGCTGTAGTCTTCTCAGTTCTTCACAACAGAAGCTTTGATATATATATATACCACGGGGACTGGGAAGGTATAAAACAAATCTGGGCTGCACTTTTAGTCATATAAATTAACCTATAAAAAGTTTTAATTTCTGTATCAGTGTACTGTTTTACTGCAAAGATTCACTTCGATTCACACTCCTTAAATTTAACTGGGAGGTTTATATTCTTTCCTACCTAAACTCCTAAATGGAAAATAAAGTTTGCTTGATGCAAGAGCTGCTAAAAAAGTAATTTAAGGTTCCAACCACTCTGACATTTATTTGTTATATTTGTGCAGAGCTTCACGGCTTTCCATTCATTTTATGCTGAAGCCTTTAAACACAACAATGTAAAAGATGAAAAAAAGCCAAGCAGAGGAGCTTCCATGTTGTGTACCGGCTAGCAGCACCAGTGAATACGGTTTTAAAGCAACGCCAGTTGTGGTGCACCAGGAGCAGAAGTGATCCCTGTAACTTTTCTGGGAGCAACGGGGCCCCGTGCAAGGGCCGATGCTCACACTCCATGGTGACAGCAGCAGCCTGGCTACCGGGAGCTGCTGGCTGTGGCCTCTGGCTGCCCTGCCGAGGCCTCACCCCGGCTGACCCTTCCACCCAAACCCACGCCTTCCTCTCCATGCTGATGAGGTGACCCCAGCTGTGCACCCCACCACCCTCCTCCACTGATTGCCGGTGCCGAATCCTTTGCATCTCTCTGCCCGGAGCTGATGTCCTCGTCCTTTCCCTGCTTCTGCTAAAGCCTGGCCCAGGTCTCAGGAATCTCTCTCAGACATGGCTGCGATTACGTTGGTTTCAGCTTCCCCAGCCATCTCTTCTCTCCCTTTACCAGTATATTTCTCATGTTCAGACATTAAACCATTTTTATCTCCTTCGCTGTTCTGACTACTTGGATTTATCCTGACTTCATCAATGCAAAACTCACCCACCCTGATCACCTCTCTTGTACTTGGCCCCATGCTCTAAGTGTATTTCAACACTCCTCTCCCTCTTCTCCGCACTCTTCCTCCCCAACGCTGCCACTCTGTTGCACTCAAACATCATGTAGCGCTATACTTCACAGATCCCACTCCTTCAGTTTTTCTCTAATTTCCCCCCATGCAGTGCTTCTGTGATCACATATGCCAAATCATTTCTCCTCTGTCACTGCCTCTCATGCATGGAAATAAAAGCAAAGGGCCAGGATCGGTAATTATCCATAAAGTGAATCCCAATCTGCATGTTTAAGATAGCATTTTTGACTTGCACTGAATGACTCCTTTTCCCAAAAGCCATCATCTCCCCCAGGGGACCGGGAGGTTACAGAGAGGGAACCGAGGAGTCTGGAGAACATTGCACCGCAGGGCACAGCTTGTGACTCCCATCTTCTATGACGATACTCTCAGCCTCAAACCCACGAGGGCTTGCTCGCAGCAGCTGCCTTTTTGGGTCGGTTCCAGTTAGAAACAGCTCTCAGTGTGGATGAGAACTGCCCGTAATAGTCTATCAGCATCTCGCTGTCAAACCAAAAACGAAATGTGTGAAAACCTGTCATAACTTGCATAAGCCTAGTGAATGAGGGGTGCAGCTCTGCCATACCAGCAGCTCCATGCAGCGGCAGCACTGCTGCTTGGGTACCTTTCAGCAAAGACTCAGAGATCGTTCCTTTTTCTGCAGAAAATGCATGCATTTCAAGAGGCCTCTAACACAGTCGCTATACTATGGACCCTAAATCTTTTTTCACAGGAAGTAATTGTCTATTCCAGTTGCTAATCTGAAATGAAAAAAAAAAAAAAAAAAGTTTTGTATCGGCCAACAGCATCTTCTAAAAACTGAAAGACATTTTGTCTTCAAGCAAATAGCTGCTGTTCCGCCGTTAAAGTGTGCATTATTAAGCTCTACGGTGCTCACCTATTTACAGCAAGGAGAGCAATTATCTGTCCATGAAGCAGCTTTCAGAGCTGAAATGAAGCTGTGAAATCCCGTGTCAGAAGGAAAGGGTCAGCGTACACCGGCCTTGACTCTGAAAACCAAATACTCCCGTTCCCGGTGTGCGATGCACAAGCCATTACCTGAAATGAAGTCGGGGGGTTTATATTAACACGGGCTTGGTTCCAGTGCTGTCCCTTATTTCCACTTGAAGACCACAACGGGTTCTCTATCGCGGTCTGACCTTTCAAACGCAGGTAAACATTCAAGCTTCCTAGAAGAGAGGTGGAGAACTGGAATTGGTTAGGCTCTCTGATGGAGCAGAGATGCTGGGCTGGATACAGCAGCCGTCCCCTGCTCAACCCCCTTCCCATTTCGCGTGGGCCTCTGCTAGGTCTGAGTAGATGCGGGGAGTTTCTTGTCCTACATTCGAAAACCTGAGAGCTCGGGACTATCCTGAAGTGGGAGCGTGCTCCCCCGCTGCGGGCAGGGCAGTCGCGCCGACTGCTCCCTGCAGCCCGGGAAGGACAGAAGGCTTCCCAGGGTGAGATGGGCAAAAAAAGAGTTTTCTGTGCTTTAGTGCCAACGAGGTATTTATAACCTCCTAAGCCAAGGATAAATAAGCAACTTGGTTGCCTTACGCTTAGCTCTGGCTTATAAAGACTGTCCAGCTTCTAATGCAGTGCCACGGATCCTGGCAAATCTATCTCGGAGAGAGATGTGATGCCCTTACAAATACAAAGGAGTATCTTTGAAGGACAGCATAAGCCTCTAAGTTCAAATAACCTCGGAAAAGTTGTCCCTCCCTGTGGAGAAACACCCCACAGCCCTGGGTCTTTCCTCACCAACAACCATCAGGTTTACTGGTTCCAGCACAGACGTTATTTGCAATAAGTAACAGAGCGTCTGCGTTTGGCAGCCCTTCCCTCCCGCTAACATCCCTGCCTCAGACCACGAACAGAAGCCCGACTGCCTCGGTGCACCAAGAGACAGCAAACGCATCGACTGGATTTAGCAGGGTTCAGTAATTCTCACTGTTTGGAGATGTCGTTCCTTCTTGCTCACCGCTGCTATCTGCAGAGGTGTGGGGCGGTGGTGTCTCTTTGTACCGTGCAAACCATTGCATTTGCTTTCGTTGGAGAAAGTTCAGGCAGTCAACTTCACGCAAGACCACTTTTTTTTTATAGGGATTTTGGAATGGCAGCTGGGAAGCTCATACGAATTATATTTGCAATGAAACCTCTTAGATCCGAGGCAGCTGCACAGTGACTCAGCTCCTGCTAATAAAAAGTTCTTATTTCTAGCAATAGCAAAACCCAGGGCCTTGAAAAACATAAGGCTAAACGTGTAATGGAGCAGCAAATATTCTCATCACGGCTATTTCGCCAGGGTGCCCAGAATGAGGCCATACATCTTCTTTGAAGGAGGTGGGGGAAGCGACACCCGCCAGGGCGACGGGGCCGCACCGCGTCTCCCACCTGCTTCCCACTGCAGCATGTTATTTTTCCAACGCAGGGGAGGGTGCGGAAGCAGCCACAAAGGAATCACGGCTTTTAAAAAGGATGGGTCTGGCTCTGCCTACGCGCACGCTACCGGGTAAAACAAAAAAAAAAACCTGAAACAGAAAGGGCTGGCAAGAAGGGGGAAACGCTCAGGGGGGTTCCCTGGAGCAGCCCTGCAGCCCAGCCCAGTAATTCCCGCGGAAAGCGGCTGCTCAGCCTCAGCCCTCTTCCGAACAGCGACCGCTCTTGGGCAAGGTTTACGTTACTGCGCTTAAACAGTTCTCCCTCCCTTCCCATCTGCTTCTCTCCAAGACTTTTTTTTTGACAACTGTGCTGGGTCTGTGGTGTGAAAAAAAGGCAGGGTCTCAGACAAGACTACCTAAATGTAAAGAAAACAGAGTTATATATAATGTTATTTTTCTTAAAGACAAAAATCAATGCCCATATCCAGCGAGGGGTGGATAGCTGGCTAATTGTTTCACCTGTTTGTGCAGGCTGACAGAACCCGTGCTGCAGGGCTGTTTGGAATAACTGAATAATTCAGGTATCAAAAGCATGTGATTCCATCCCTTCCGAGGTTACAGAGATTTCAAGACTGTTCATAGCAGACTCAGCCTCTCTGTGTCACGTAAGTTCTTCAAATTAATAGCAGAACGAGAGCAGTCTTAGCTAAAATACAAGATAGCCGTTACTGTGCCAGATGTGCTCATCGTATGGACGTAGCTGCCTGACCCTCGTCGCTAGATATGCCCACACACCTGCCCAAAAGGTCGCTGAAAACTTAACTAATGACACCGGCAACAGATGCTCGTCCTTGAAATTCTGCCAGCAGGGTGTTGGAAAAGTCACAGCCTTTGCAAAGCTGATGCTGTGGAGGCGGATGGGCTGGCTGTAGGGCTCACACCGAGGTGTGTCCGGCAAATTCATCTACAGATTTCAAACTATTCCAACCTCCAGACACACGGGTAATGAAGGGACTCTTGAGTAGGAGACAGAAACAGGGGGCAGGAGTAACAACTGGGAATTAAGGAATAAAGTTTATTTTCTGACAGCATCCTGCCAAGAGAGTGCAGGGTGCTCCGGCAGCGGGGCCGGCTGCAACGCTGGAGTGACATTTTGAGCGCTCATCACCGTGCGAACACAAACAGCTTTCACGGTGTGCTCTGACAGCGTGTTTTGCTTCCACTTCTTGCTTTTTGAAGGCTCTCTAATGAGAAGAAAAATTTTTGTTCTTGGAGCATCAATTAGAAATGCCCCATTTTGGGGTGTAGATGGAAAAATCGGAAATAGAGATTTTTTTTAAAAA
>VZTL01060684.1:0-17726 GCA_013400535.1 Scopus umbretta
TCTTCCTTTTATCACTGACGTATCTATAGAAGCTTTTCTTATTGCCTCTGACTTCCCTGGCCAGATTTAATTCTATCAGGGCTTTAGCTTTCCTAACCTGATCCCTAGCTGCTCAGACAATTTCTCCATATTCCTCCCAGGCTACCTGTCCTTCCTTCCACCCTCTGTAGGCTTCCTTTTTGCATGTGAGTTTGTCCAGGAGCTCCTTGTTCATCCATGAAGTCTTCCTGTCAATTTTGCCTGACTTCCTCTTTGTTGGGATGTATCACTCCTGAGTTTGGCGGAGGGGGTCCTTGAATATTAATCAGCTTTCTTGGGCCCCTCTTTCCTCCATGTCTTTATCCCGTGGTAGTCTACCAAGCAGATCCCTGAAGAGGCCAAAGTCTGCTCTCCTGAAGTCCAGAGTAGTGAGCTTGCTGTGCAGCCTCCTCAGTGCCCTGAGGATCTAGAACTTAACCACTTCATGGTCACTGCAGCCAAGGCTGCCCCTGAGCTTCACATTCCTCACCAGCCCCTCCTTGCTGGTGAGAACAAGGTCCAGCATAGCACCTGTCCTCATTGGCTTCTCTATCACTTGGAGAAGGAAGTTATGATCAATGCACTCCAGGAACCTGCCGGATTGCTTTTGCCCTGCTGTGTTGTCCCTCCAACAAATATCAGGGTGGTTGTTAAACCCCAACACGTCCTAGTCTTCAAGTTTTCATCCCATCTCATCTAACAGTGGCATTTTTCCCTTCCTCTACCCCCCTACCTATCTTCAAAGCAAGAAGTAAGAAAGTCCACCTGTTTCATGGCTGTGCTGGTCCCCAGGATGCTATTTTTGTATTGTTTTATACTCTAGTATTTCCAGAAAATGCCAGGTTGGGCACACCCAGTCTTTGCGACATCCTAAACTCCACAGTTCTTCAGATATATAAGATTGCTTTGGGCATAAATGTATCTTAAATCTGCCAAAGGGTTGCTAGAGGAACAAATCATCCGAGGAAGCTGACTACACACTAGCAAGACCTGTGTATGGAAATGGAGTTGTAGTTTCATCCTAATTTCAGAGTAATAGTCTGTGGTATTCCCTGAGCAGGTGGCTGGGAAAAAAAAGAATCAGACTGCGCTGCCTCAGAGTGAACCAGTCCATCTGATCTCCCAGCACATGTGCTACACTTGTCCCAGCCAGAAACACTCTGACCACCTCTCAGCAGACTCATCCCACTTCTCAAAAATGTGTTGTCATCATCTATATCCAAAGGGCCTGGCAGAGACCTAGTGCTCAAATCCAGTCATGATAACATTTTGTTCCCTCAGTGGATCTGAATCACTTCTCCAAAGCAGCGGCAATGAGAAGCAACAGTGTGGAGTTATGCGCTGTCAATGGACACCCTGCAAGGCTGTTGCCGCAGTCCATCGGATCAGGTCACATTAGCCTAATAGCATCCTGGAAATGAGTGATGGGAGAACTCTGTCTTATAATGCCATTCCTCCCCCTCACACTGCCCCCACCCCGTCTTATGGCCTTGATTTCTATTTTCACACTGACTTTCCTCAGCGAGCCAGGCCACTGTTTTCAGGGAAATTAGTCCTCTTTACATGAGGAAGACATGATCCTGATGATGATGTTTGCATACTGCAGACATCTTTGAGCCCTCAGACTGCCCTGGCTTGTTCTTTAGCTCACCTAGCTATCTGGTGTCCTTAATCTTTCCTTGTAAATCCCTCTGGGACACAGATATTGAGGGCAAAAGTCTCAATTGGATTAAAAACAATTAGATGGATGACCAAGGTCCGAGAACGGACGTAAATTAGCACCAATCAAGAGGGCAGAGACCGGGACAAAGTCCAGAGGGGTTGGCAAATATGCATGGGGGATAAGGGGATGGAGAGCATAGCAAGTTGGCAGGGTTGGGACCAGCTTTGCCCATGTATCAGCTTTGCCCCCTGGGAGAAGGGGCCCTGTGCTGCTGAAGGGGAAGAGGGCATGACTGTACAGAAGGAAACCTGGGCCTAAAAAGGAACCCACGTAAAAAATGGATGATGAGGTTACATGACTCTTATTAAGAAAATTTAATGTGGAAAACTTGCTGCATATCAGACTGAAAGGTACACCAGTGGGCAGAGCAAGAAGACACATGTGCAATGATTGCTCTTCTGATCAAAAGCTCATGTTGGGGTTATTTTTTACTCTTAACTGGAGTTTTCAGATTGGATGGCTTTTAACTGTACCACAGTAAGAGAGCCCAGGAGCCTATAGAAAGCTTTTCTGTTATTGTTGCTGCTGCTGTTTTGTGGGGGTGGCTAGAAAAGAGAGTTGGGGTTTGGAGGGGGTTGTTTACTTTTAAAGGTTTCTTGTTTCTTTTTTTTTCTCCTGTGATTACCATGTGCTCTGATCACAGTCAGAAAGAGAGTGTGCAGAGAGGGTGCTGCCTGCTCTGCAATTCCAAACAGGTATGCGCTAGACCTTGGGTCAAAAAAAGCTGTGATTCAAAAGCAGCCAAACATCTGGTTCTTCATGCTTGTTGACCAAGCTCTCTGTCCTGTCCCTGCTCTGTGCTCTGACCTGACTTTGCTAAGCAACTGCAACGTGTCCTTGCTCTGTTACCTCAAGTCTCCCCTTAGCCAGGACTACAGGTCTTGCCTAAGTGTCTACTTCTGTTTCCTGGCTCTGCTCCCTTTTTGCCCCTTGGTAGTTTCGTGTATTTTTGTGTTATGAGAAAACACTATCACTTCTAGCTCAGGGACCAAATGAGCCCACATCTGTTCAACTCAGGGAGATCAGCCAAAAAGACTGGGTGGGAATAAGGGCTTATTCAAAATATAATGATCAGTGAAATAATTCAGGTGGGCTTTTATCCAACCAGGAGAGCTTGGCTCTTCCAAGAAGGCCTCTTGTGGCAGTTCCTCCTTGCTTATCTCTTCATGCAAACCTGGGCCAGTTTTTACCCCACTTCCATGACATGTTCTTGCTTTTACTGAAATCCATCATTTACAGTGTCTATCCAAAGATACCTGCACAGACTAATTTTATTTTCAAGTAGCTAGCAATAAAAATTCACCCCCTGACCTCCTGAAGACCAGCAGAATGGAGAGGGTGGGAAGAGAAAATGCTTTTCATTCCAGCTCTTCAGAGCTGGAGCTTCTGAAAGGACTCCAGAGTTTGATCAAAAATTAACCTGGTGTCCAAGCCACAAGGTGGGTTTAGATTAAAACCTTTAAAAGGAAAACAAAACAGATTTCTTTTTTAATCAGCTCAAAGAAAAAAACGAATCTGTCTCAAAATAGCAAATGATTCATTACTCCAACAGCCATTTTCATAGGCATTTCAAGGAGAGGATGTTCCCTCATGAGGTAGCTTGCATTGGTACGGCAACCCTTGCTGGGACCAGCATATCAAGCAGTATGTGTTGGCCACCTGAATGATCTGCAGCCTGGTAAAGAATTAAAGATTACCAGCCAGCAACCATGTGCCAGGAATTCATAGCAGCTGCCCCTTTTTCTGCATTTCAAAACTCTCATAGTCACATTCTTTGCCATTGCATTCCTCGTCTTTGTCACACAGCTGATGTCAAGCTTACAGGACAGAAATTCACTGAATCATTCATCGTCTTCAATTAAATATAGATGCTGTTATTTACAGCCTTACAGACCCCAGGCCTCGTCAGCTTTTAATGGTTTTGAACACTTCCAATAGCAGAAAAGAGCCATTTCATCTGCTCCTTAACAATAGAAAAAGTGATTTTAACACTTTTCTTTCTTTCTCTGCAGGAAGCACATTCCTGACTCTGGGATGGTACCATTTGCTTTGTTTGTGTCTGCTGAAGCTAGGAAAACGTTCAGAGCTTGCAGCAATATCAGCCTTGCCTGTCACTAATTTTCCACTCTTTGAAGCCTTGCTATTCTCCCTCTCTTTCCTTTTGTCTCCCACACACATTAACAAAACAAATGCTACTGTTACTTTTGCTTTATTCCCTTGGCTAATCTCTTTTTGCTGCTCTGAATTTAGGGCTGTCCCATACAATGCTGCCAGGTTTCCCAGGCAGGAATAGGTGTGCGCTTTTTTAGGGCACCAGGCAGTGCAAAGCACCTCCTCACTGCCATGAAATGGTTGCTGGTGTAGGGAGCTACTCAGGAGAGGCTTTCTTTTTCATTTGCCTGGAGGATGAGTAGATAGGCACCTGGTGTTCAGGGTCTACCATATGATTCCCAGTGTTATCCTTCCTGTAGTTGAGGAAAAGCAGGTCCCCACCAAGGGGTCTTAAATCTCAGCTTGTGTCACAGGTGTTTGGGCAATCTTTTATTGATGGCAATTCCCCTGGTCTCAGACACTTTGAATTTTACCAAATTTTAACTTTCAAAATTTAAAGTTTTTCTGTGTTATCTGTCTGCCTCAGGCCAATATCTTAAATCTAAGTAATTCATTCCCTGAGGCTGGGGAAAGTGTGCTCTTTTGCTCATGGTGAAAAAAGTCTGGTGCCCTTTTGAGAACAGGACTTGGAGCAGGATTTTGAAATCTGGCATGGAGGTGGCCTTTTCTGTTAATTGTGCTCTTTGCCATTATTGTCATCAACTACTGTCATCTGTCCAAAGTATCAGTCTTTGAAAAGTGTCAGTTTTCACAGGTTTATGCTGTGTCCTTCAGATTATAGTAATTACATTCCTTGTGGAGTCAATGCTCCCTAGCAATGCTTATTCTAATGGCTCAGCACGACTTCGCCCACACTTGGCTTGCTGTGAACAACACATGGCCCAGACTCTCATGATAGCCACCAGAGCGCTTTTCCCCTGATTTCTGAATGCCCCACCACCTCAGTTGCAGGATCAGGACAGTGGAGCAACCTCCTCAAGCCTAATGGCAGAAGCACATTCCTCAGGGAAGGTGGGATAGCAGGAAGGGGTTGTGGTGGGAGAGGGAAAATAGGACAAGGACTGGCATAGGCAGAAGAGGCTGGCTGGGCAAGGAGGCTCTGCTGGGGAGCCGGGGAGGTGCAACCAGAGATGATGCCAGTGGCTTCACAGAGCCAGGATGGGGGGGTTAGCAGTGTACTGCACAGGGACAAAGAGCTGATCTGAGGCAGGGTGAGGGGCAGGTTTGGCCCTACCTGTTCCCATGGGATGCTCAGCTAGTGGCTTGATCTGCAGGTTTCACTCATGCAGTGCTCCTTTTCCGCATGCCTGGCTTGGCTGGATCGCACTACAGCACTATTTGGCACTGCCTGCCTGCAAAAATAAGATCCCCAAAATCTAACAGTGGCGTGCCAAGCTCAGGAGTGCTCCCAGCCTTTGCCAGCCTGTGTCCCAGCTCCTGTCTGTAATATAGGGATTGCCTACCCTTGCAAGACTTGAGTCTGTGAGGCTCAGATAGCCCCAAGGTGGAGCACTGCAGAGAGCCCGCTGGGCTGGGAATACTTCTAACACCAGAGCAGGCAGCAGTTAAGACCTGAAAGTTCACAATTAATCATAAAGAGAATAAAATAAGTCCTACCAAGACCTGTTTTTCAGTAAGTCCTTCCATCCTGTGCATTCAATGAAGTCGGATCCTGTAGGGAAAAAAGCATTGTGCAATCGTTTAATTAAGGACTCAGTCACAATGCAAGCACAAAAGGGGGCAGAACTGAGGATTCACTCCACCCTCTTGGGGTTTCCTACCCTTTTCAGTGCCCGATTTAGCTACCTTGATAGCTTTTTCTTTACTCAGCTCTTGCCTGTGGTGTTGTGCAGAGCATCACTGGAGAGGGGTGAATGATGAGGAGGGTAAGAATCCTTTGTGCCATGCAGAGTAGAGCACTATAAACTCTCGTTGACTGATGGAAAAAAATTGACCAGGTTACAAGGTATTTTATTATCTAATTATATCATACGTTACTAAAAGGCAGCAGCAGAATAATATATCAATAGCTATGTCTGATGAGTGTATGTGTGCTTTTAAACATGGGTGTATATGTACATCTGCATTTCTTGAATGAAATTCTTGAGTCTACTGGGCCAAAAGATAAATTCCACTGATAAAACTGCTTATTTTATAGAAACTGGGAGTAAAAGAACACAGTATCAGCCACATTGGATCAAACACGAAATGAACACCCATCCCAGCACCAGAGAGTGCTCAGATGACCAGTCCCACATGTTTTTGGCATGTGCTATTCCACGTTGTGTTGTGTGCCTCAGGTTATTCCTGTGTATTCATCCAGCTCAAGCAAACAACCCAACATATTGTCATTTCTCTATGGAAGCCTCTCTGTCCTTGGCATCACCTTTTGATGTCAAGTTGTGGGAATTGTGTCAAGTGAGACAGTTGTGGTGTCTCCCCTGCCACCAGAAATCCTCCATGACCAAGACTATCCTTTTCTTCCTCTGTGCAAAAAAACACTCAGTCACAGCCTTCTCCTTATGCCTATTGCAGAACAAGAAAATCAGAGTGTCTCCTGCACAAGTACCTGCCTCCCTGGGTAGTCACAGTCCATCCACTTTTCACCCAGGCTCTCTGAGGACTGACAGAAGTCTGAGGTGGATACAAGGTGTCTTATGCAGAAAGCAGACCCATTTTTAACCCCCAAACATCCAAAATGTTCTCCAGGCATCATGAGCCTTTGCTGACTCTTGAAACCCACAAACTACACATGAAACAAGTAATTTCCTATGACCAGTCACAAAACAAGTAGGGTGCTATGTGGTAAACAGTGCCTTCTGATCTACAACTTGTAAAAATCTGCTGTTCAGCTCTTTGTAACTGGGTGCTACAGATGACTGCAGGAACGATGGCGAGTCTGGCTGTGGGAGTCTGGTTCTGTCCCTGTTGTTATCAAAAGGAAAAGAGGAAAATATCCATCACCTTTGGCAGAACCAGAGACTGGTGTGTGCTGGGAAAAAAAAACTCTAACACCTACTCACTGAACAAACTACAGCTTGAGGCCCACTGATGTTGCACTGGGAGTCACTCAAGTGCAGACCAGCATTAGCACAGCTTTCCAGCAGTTAGTATTATTCCAGGCAATTTATTGCTCTCCAATATTAAAGCTGCTGTCCTTATGAAAACAACAGCAAGTGGCGGTGTCTCCTATTTTTTGTGTTTAGCTGAGCTACCTTAGAAATGCTGCTTTAATAAAGTTAAACTTGTATTCATGTTACAATGAATGATAGTGCTGAAGGAGCTCTGACAATTAGTTCTGCCTTGTGTGAGCCAGCACAGGCAGGACGTGGAGACAACCACAAAACCACGGATGAAATGCAAAGAGTAAATTTATTTTCGTTATATCATGAACCAGGGGATCCCCGAAGCAGCACCTGCACTGAGGCACACAAGCAGGAACGCAGGCACCGCGGAACTCTGTCCTTGATAGAGGATCACTGATCCTGCTGTTTTCACCTGTGTATCAGGGATGCGTGCAGACATATGTCCTTGCTAGAGGATCACCAAACCTGCTGGTTTTGCCTGAATATCAGGGATTCACGCAGGCATAGTTTGCCACTATGCTTTGATCTTTCCCACAGCATGGCAGGAATCTCAGGCATGTTCGATAGGATGCCTCTGAGTCTATCACAGGCCTATGTTATCTAAACACAGTTGTTCCACTTGCCAAGCAAACAAGACTAAACAACGATTAGTATGATATACGTGTCAGGGAATTAAGACACTCAGCCAGCCAGATACCACCAGTAGATTGTTTCATTTGATGCATTAAGTCCTAGAGATGTTGAATGTCATCCTCTATGCTGGCTGATTCATCAGTTATGTTGAAGTCACACATGCCTTCAAAATCAAAGCTGCATTTATGGTGTTGAAGGAGGAAATAGTCCACCACCAATCGATTTTGTAATGCTCACTGGCATACAGCCATTACCTACTCAGAAAAAATAGCAAAAAGAAACATTAATATCAAAACCACTTAGCATAGTATAATGCGGTAATACAGCCACTGGGGTTGGCACGCCAATAAAACACATTGTCAAAAGATCTGCAGCTGTTAATCTTCTCTAATACAAAAGGCAGATGAGTTAGTTACAGTACAGGCTAACCAAATCCAACTATTTACATGTTGATCTTGCAGATATGAATCCAGGGCATGTCCTTGTAGTACAAGACTACAAAGCAAGATAAGCCAACCTGTGGCAGGGGAGGAAAACAGGAGTGTTATCTCCTTCCAGTTAATACATACAGCATTGCTCCAGCTCCTTCAGCTAATATCGCTCCGGGTTTGATAACCTTATGCGGGTAATTGCCCACACAGATTGGACAGCTATGGTTTGCACTTTTTCAGGTTTAATTTCAATTCAATGCAGGGTTCGTAACACCAGTAACACTGTTCCACTGCTATCTCCTCTAGATAAGGCACAGGTATTCGTCAAAGACACCTGAAATACAAGAACTCGAGAATCTGATTACCAACGAAGGATGTAAAAAAAGAGGAGAAGTTGGGGTACAGAACCACCCGCGATTCTCAGGGATTATATGAATTTTCAGGTCTAGACTAATAGGTTGCAACCCCGCCCCTCGCGGCGGTGCCTTCCCGCCAGCAGCAGCGCAACATGGCCGCTCCCTCGCCGGCACGGCATGGCGGAGGGCTGGCCAGAGCGCCCGGCCCCGCGGCCCGGCTGGTAAGTGGCGGGAGGCGAACATCCGGACCCCAACCCTGCGGCCGCACCAGAGCCCCATGGGGCAGAGGTTTCGCAGCAGGATCGAGCTGAGCCGGTTCCTGGGCCCCAGCCGCCATCCCGGCAACTTCAGCGTCCAGCGGCGGCTGGACCCCAAATGGCGCCCACCCGCCGAGCCTCGCCCTCGTCACGGAGGAGCAGGGGGGCGGGGCTGAAGCTGAGGAGGCCCCGCCCCCGGGGGGGGGGGCGTGCTGCGGCGCAGAGGCGGGGCCTGCAGGCGGAGGCCGCCATGCTGCTGCGAGCAGCCGGCCAGGGCCGGGGGGGAAGGAGTGGGATCTGGAGGCTCGGCTGGAGGAGAGGGTGGGCGCCAAGTTGGTGGTGGGGCCAGGGGCGATCAGCTTTTTTGCGTAGGCACTAACTTAGGCCATCGGCGAAACATTTCTGGTCTTGTAATCCCATTTATTTCTGATCGTGGGATGCCACCTTGTACGAGATGGTTCCATGTTTGTTTCCTTGTCACCCGTGCTGTAACTCCATTCGGTTTTCCTGGCCTTCCTTTCTTCACCACCCAAACAGATGGTCCCAAAATTACAGCCCCGATTTCCCTCAAGGTGTTTGCTAGGGCGCCTACATTACCCGTAGCATTTGTCACTGCTGGTGTAATCGAGGGTTTTAGTGAGGCAAGTGCTCCTCTCAAAAACTGCATTTTGATACTTCTCATTACTGCTACCCTATCCAGATTGGGTACCGTAACCAGCACGTGAGCCATTGCTCGTAGCAAAATGTTCCCAGGCACAGCGGAGTAAGATGATAAGCAGTACAGCAAGCAGTGAAAGCAAAAAGCAGCCACGAACCGAGCACTAGACTCTAACGTACAGTAAGGCAAGCAAGCCCCATGGCAAGCGCAGAAGCCTGTGATTAATAGCTAAGCAGCAATAACAGCTATAAATTAGATCTAGCACATTCCAATCAAATCTGTCATTACCTTGATCCCTTCATGTAACACACGGAAAAGCACTGTTGCGGTTTAAGCTCAGCTGGCAACTAAGCACCACACAGGCACTTGCTCACTACCCCCCACCCCGATTTACTAGCAATATGGGCTATCAACCGTTCTACGGTATCTTGCAGCCCATGGCACTGCTCTGCTTGAGTAGTAATTACTTGCTGCATGATCACCTTTGTATCTTGTAAAGTTCTGACTTCCTTTTCCAATTCTCTGGTTTTACTCCATAATGCAACAACTTCATGGTCAAGAGCTTTAAGACCGGTAACTAATAACCATCCGAATCTCCCTGCTAACTTGTGAGAAGAATCCGATGCTGCTTTCCATGGCAATTGGCACATAGCCATTTCAGTTGTTGGTGGGTAACCACCACTCCGTCATCTATTTCAGGCCATGCTTCCAGCAGACCCAGTGTAGCCAGGAAGTGGTCACGGGGTCTAGTGCCCAGTACTGGGCCATCCCAGGATACGGGGAGTCACCGTCATGGCCTTCCCAGTCCCCGACTTTTTTGCCAGCCATGGCATGGCTGTTCCTGAATCCTGCCAACTACGCCAAATGTGTGAGTTGATACAGGCAGGATGCAGAGACAACCACAAAACCACGGATGAAATGCAAAGAGTAAATTTACTTTCGTTACCTCACAAACCAGGGGATCCCCGAAGCACCACCCGCACAGAGGCATGCAAGCGGGAATGCAGGCACCACGGAGTTCTGTCTTGCTAGAGGATCGCCGAACCTGCTGTTCTCACCTTTATATCAGGGATTCACGCAGGTGTAGTTTACCACTGTGCTTTGATCTTTCCCACAGCAGGGCAGGAATCTCAAATGTGTTCGAGAGGGTGCCCCTGAATCTGTCACAGGCCTATGTTGTGTAAACACGGATGTTCTGCTTGCCAAGCACACAAGACTAAACAACGATTAGTGTGATATATGTGTTTTTCTACACCCCAGCTGCAAGTCACTTGAGCACGTTTACAATTCTCCTCGCCAATCTTCCGTTAGTTTCCCACACTCTTTTTCTGGGAAGGCAAGTCTTCTCAGCTCTGGTACGATCTGTTGCAGCACACAGCAGTAGCCCAGGAAATGTTTTATTGCACTGTTATGCAATAAGTGTTCTTACTCGGTGTAAGAATTTACTAGAAATAAAATTAATCTTCTGCCTTCGTTTTCCATGGGGAGGATGCTGATCAGGGAGACAAACTCCGGTCCTGTTCACCCATCAGACTGCCCCAACCACTAAGTTGGGCTCTTAGATGTTTGCTGTCCTGGCCCCACAGCCTTTGCATTCCTGCCTGCACCATGACCCAGCTTGAAAACGGATTACCCTCTTCCCCCATACCAGAGCCGTGCATTCCATCTTCCTCCAGGCAGAGAAAACTTAGGGCACACATCCTGGTGAATAAAAGTTGTAATCAATAAATAGGTCTGAGGTCCAGCCATGGCTTTTTGCCTGGGAATTGCAGCAGTGGCAAAGATCACATACTCAGTGCTGGTGGTGGCAGATACCCTCAGCGATGCTGGCTGCTCCCACCTCTGAGATGGATTATGTACCATGTTTAAGTGGCAGGGCCTTTTAGACTTCAACATGCCTTAATCCCTCCATAGAGTCTTTAGGGAGACTACCCAATTCAGGCAGCCCATATGTGGCCACAAAACTATGGCTCTGCAACACCTATATCAGGCATGGTCTGGATACTGTCCTCAGTGTAACACATATATCTGAACAATACTTGTCTTCTTAGAAGGCTGTCTTCACCATCCAGCATGGTAAATAAGGGATGCAGCACCATACCTGTTCATTCAGGCTCACAGAACACCTGTTCCTGAATCACACATAGAGAAAGCGGACAAAAGAATCTTTTTAAAAAAAATTAAAAATCAGATGAGGACAGCTTAATTAAAAGATAAACACAAATTAAATCAAAACAATCAACAGTAGTTCAACTCTAATTGAATTTTATTGTCAGCAGAGCTGCTGTTGTTTTTCCCTTCCTCCCAAAATGAAAAGCTCTGGAGAGGAAATTTCCCTCATCAAATTTCACATTCAGTTGAATTAGTCTGGGAATCTTTTTAATAAAACAAGCAAAAAACAAAAACAAAAACACAACAAACAAAAAAAACAACCCAAGCCACCAATCTTGAAAGAAAACTCTAATTCCAGCCAAGGCCCTTAAACCAACCACCCTGTGCCAGACTGTTCAGTGAGGGAACTGGAGGGTGTCAGCACTAATCATCTGCCCTCATTTTCTGAGGGTAAATTCAGCATGTGTGTTAGAGCTGGGGAGAAGAGGCTCTGGAATCCTCCAAGGAGTTGGATTGTAATTCTGATGTGATGGCATCAGCTAATTAGCAGCTCTAACAAACCTCACCTCCAGCCCCTCTCCAGATTTTTCTCCAATAATGGCTAAAAGTGAAGCCTGCAAGAAGGGTAGGTGAGGTGAGGGGAGTTGACCATAGTTACTGAAGGTTACACAGCTGCAAAGAATAAAAATGACTGCAGTATTTAATGACACTCCTGTTTAATTCTGGCAAACAGGAGCATTAACATCCTGCAAGTAGGGACAAATTAATGTGGAGGATACTAAGCAGAGACAAGCCCCAAGGCCCCTTCTCCGGCCCTTTGCACAGAGCTAAATTTTACCATTATCGACGTAAGGGACTTGGCAGCCTTTGAACATGATTACTCTTTTACATATGTGTGTGACTATAAATATATAATTTCCTTGAGGTTCTGCTTTATTAAAATTCCTAACTACAGAGGTTTACTTGCTGCACTCTTTTCTCATACATATCATGCAAAGCAGCAAATACTGTTTACCACAAAAAGAATAATTACTTACATGCCAAAGGCAGAAAACACTTTAATTGCTGTTGTCCTCAAAAGAGTTTTCTGCTATGCTCAGAAAGTTTGGGTGTGTTTTTTATCCCACAGTGGCATTGGAAAACTCTCCCACTGAAACCAATGTAGTCCATTTTTCATTGAAATCATAGCACTTCCCAACTGCCATAAAATGACGCTATTTTACAAACGCCATAAAATCGCACAGAATTTTACAAACGCCATAAATGTGGCCATGCAAAGAGTGAAGAATGTTCGAAGTGTGGTTCCATCTCTCCCAAATAACTGTGACACCCCTGTCACAGTACAAAGCTTTGGAACAGTTATATCGCTGCACATAGCAATGTAAAGTGCAGATGATGACACCAACAAATGCTCAGTGCTGACACTTAAAAGAGCAGCTGTAAAAAATAGCAGTCCATGATAAAAAGCACAGCATCAGCCATTGACTTTATGCAAAATATTATTTACTGTACAAACATACTGGGCTGCAAAATATAGCTAATAAAACAAGTGATTTGCCTGCCTGCTGCTTCCAGAATCACTCACAGTCTCCAATAGGCACAGATCCCTAGGGGTGATGGAAAGTATTTTATAGCAGTAGACAAGAAACTCTTGATGAATTTTTTTCTCTTTTGCTGGCAGTGAAGAGCCACCCTTGAAAATCTGATTTTAACTCACTAAACTCATTACAAGTTCCCAGTGCAAAAAAATTAAAAGCAGAAGCACAGGTGCTAAATAAATCAAATAGATTGCATCTCCCAGGGATAGGACCTGTTCCTCCAGCTCCGAAATAGCCAAATGGCATACTGACATTTTTACGCAGCATGGAGCACAGGCACCGGTTGCGCTAAATGTCATCTCACAGTAAGCTGGGATGACAGTCGAGGCATGCTTAGTTTTGGCCAATGCAGAGCAATAACCTGGTGAGACACCAGCCAGGTCCAGCCTGCAAGCTACTTAGGCACACTCGCCCAGGAGCTGCACCTGAGCAAAGGTGTCCTCCCCTTGGCTCAGGTGGACCATAGGTGGCTCCCTGGACACTCCCTATACGTGCCGGTGTCACACATACATCCTTTCTTACTCCCCTCCTGCCTGTACTTGAACCAAGTAAAATCTCTCCCTTCACAGGCCATCAATTTTGAGATCTATGTGCCAATAAAGATCATCTTGAAAAAACTCTGGGAAGGTCAGGCAGGCCTCAGAGTTTCTCTGTTGGCAATGATGAGGTTTGCTGCCTAAATACAACACAAGCAGAAAACCTTCTGGTGGTGTCCAGACCACACTAACTTCTGAACAGAAACCAAAGTCCTTTTCCTTGGCTGATCCCCAAAGCATCTAATTTCTCAGCCCCCAAGATGGTCACCTGCATCGTGCTCACAAGTGAAGATTCAGAAGAAATCATCTAGATAAACTTGGGAAAAGGAAGGTTTCTCCAGAAATGCCAGTAATTACCGTGCCCAAGAGATGAGTAGCTGGTATTTTACAGTTTATTTACAGTATATTTTACAATAGTATATTACAGGGTTACAAGTTACTCTTCATGTAGTAGTAGGAGAAGTAACTGGCTGTACTCCAGTCTATTAACTTCTTCTTAACAGGTTTGTATTCACTTTCATGGGACATCATCCCCTTGTTCAAGGAAGCCTTTCATCAGAAAGCCAAGCTCCTGGCTGGGGGAGAGAGTAGTGGGCATGTTGGGAAGAGTTTCCCCCTGCCAGCTCTTTCGCAGAGAAAGGCAGTCCACATTCACCAAGAAAGTCAACGGCCTCCACAAACTTAGAAGCATTTTACACAATTTGGATGCTGGGTTCCCTTCCCAGTGATCTCACTCTGGCACCACTACATGGGCAAGGATCCTTGAAAATGGGGGACAGCGTTTGCCAAGCACCTGGGCTCACCAGAGATGCACGGCACATTGGCCGTGGACTACCACCCACCCCTCTGTGCCTTCTTACACAGCACTGCTTCAGCTCAGCTTTTCTCCACAGAGAGCTGCCTCACCTAGGAAAATAATTGAAGAACCTGAAGCCCACCGGGGTGCTTTCAGGGTTTCTTACAAAGCCTCCTGGAATTTCCCTGCTGTGAATTGACCTCTGACATTTCAGGCAGTCTCCTGGGAGCACTGAGGAGTTAACACAGAACAAGAGGACAGCAAAGCAAGTTTATGGTTTGAGAAATCTAAGCAAAAGCACAACAATGTCCTTGCTGGATGGTCTTTCTCAGCCAGACTCCATTTTGTCCACTTTCGGGTTTCTTTGTTGGTTGTTTTTTATTTTTTTTCCTCTCCTTTTTTTAAAACACTGACCTATTGGCAGATGCTTCCCATGTATTTCCATCCTATGGTGTATTAAATCTTGCTGCTGAAGCAGCTACAAGTCCTTTCAAGGGATTATTTCTGTCACTGTTACACCTGGGTCATCTGGAAATCCGAGGGGAGAAAGCAACGTTCTCCACAGGCTCTGTGATTAAAATGATTTATCTTGCCACATCTTGCAGCATCACAATGATCAGAATGCCACCACCCGGTGTGAATGCTAGCTCCCACACAAGACTCTGCTAATGGCTTCTTTTCCCCAAGCAGGAATGGCATCAAAACCCCAGAGTTTTCTTCTAAGGCTAGAAAAATACCTGATGCTCAAAAGCCAAACTCAGATGGAAGCAACACATTAGGTAGGAACTATACTAAAAACTCAAAGCAACCTTGTTCTGCCTTATTAGTTGGGTAGTATAAAGGCAGTGCCTGGGCTGATGACAGCAGGAATGTGTTCATTAACCAAAGGCATCACAGTTGCCTTCCTATTGCTAAGGTCTGCAACTGCATGCAGTTCTCCCACCCAGAATCAATGCTGCTTCAGTAATATGGTTTAATCTAAGCATTGCCCCATTTATCCTATTATACACTAGGGTTTTATCTTACTTTTTACATCACTTTTTTTTTTTCCTTTGTGACAAAATTCAACTAAAAATCCCGGTAACTTTAACATTTGCTTTAAGCAGTGGTTGCATTGCCCACCACAGTGGCAATGCTCACATGCCAGTCAAAAATGCCATGGACAAATAAAACAAAACCATGGTCTTTGAGTGTTGGAATTTTCCTTTGCAAAATAAATATTTTACCACATGTTGCCCCACATCTTGAGTTTCCTGCCATCTGAAAGGCCATTCAGTCTGGTATTTGCCCCTCAGTGGAAGCAGAAATTGTATGCAATACATCTGTGTCTCCTCACATACCAAGAAACACATGCCAAACACAGCCTGGCCCAAAGTGATCCTACCTCTCAACAGATGCTCTTCCTAAATATCTCAGCTGGTGAGGCAGAACACTTATAGGGGACTGGCAGGCATTGAGGAAGTTTGGTGCAAAGTCACACACCCTGAGCACTGCCAGGAACAGCATTATGTGTGATATACACCCCACCAGTCCTTGCTTTTACATCCCCTCAGCAGCACCACTTACAAGTTGTGACCCTGCCTTAGAGCCTGGCTTCACTCCTGCGATTGGTTACTGTTTCCCTATACCGAAAAAGGTGGATACATAGGTCAGTGCATGGCGCTGGACAGCTAGTTGCCCCACTGCTTCCCCAGCTGACAGCGCTACCCTGCTCTGCCCATTAGGTGAGAAAATGGGGAATATTTCATCAAACTGCTCGTTGGACAGGCTTTACAACCTGGGACCAGCTCAGGAGGAGCTCCCTCTCAGCCCAGCTGGCAGAGCAGGTGGTAATTAGGAAGTGCAATTTAGCAATGACCTGCACATGCCACACACTCCACGTGGAGCTGCACTTAAAGCTCCTTGGCAGGGGCAGGGTATCAGGAAATAAAGGTTGCAAAATACAAATAATGTGGATTTCCACAGAGGCTGGGGAGTGTGGCTGAGCTGGCGGGAGTGCCTGGCATCCATGCTCTGCTCCTGCAGGTATGTGCCTCCCAAACCCACTGAGCAGCACCAACCTATTAAAAAGCTCAAGGCCAGTTAGCTCCACAGGCTGGAAACTGGTATCTGACTGGCAGGCCAGTGGCCTTTGCATTTTTATTTTTTTTTTATCAGCCACCTGCTACATGACCCCAGTCCTGCACTGTACACGTGAGATGGGAGCAGAGAGACCTTCCTGCTATCTGTACAAGACAATTGAGTCATTTAGCAGCAATTAGGCTCCCAACCAGCTTAACTCATTCACAATTATACCACAGCTCCTGAGTTCCAAGCCATTATTTGAGGGAGGTCATAAACCAGTTGGGATGTTGGCGGGGCTGAAATGGAGCATGGAGCTAAACAATAAGGTGGCCCATAAAAAGGTTTAACCTTCAAGTGCTTCAATGGAAACCACTGCTATACCATGTGAGATAAGTGAGAAACATTTCCACACTCTATTATCCCCTTTCCAGACCAAAGAATATAGTATGAGCAGCTGACCAACTTTTCCAACTTCTGCTTCTGAGTCTATAACAATAATAAAAGTTTTCTTGTCTTCCTTAATGAAGAGAGGGGTAATTTTTTCAATTCCCTAAGCAGCAGCACCATACAGTGCATTCTTAGCACTTGCTCTAAGTGTGATGCTATTTGCATTCACCTACCTGGTATTTTTGAAGTATGGGGACACCAGGACCCCTGGAGGTGCTGTGGCTGGCACAACCTCACATACTAGATGCAACTTCAGGCTCTCTCAACAGGTCTTGCAAAGATGTGGGCTCCATTTTAGCTGCTCTAAACTACCCCAGAGTCCTTCCTGATTGTAGCAGGAGCTCATTTTTGTAGGCTAAACTGACCCATCGCAAATCGCTTCCTTGGGAATCCACCACAAAGGGCCTTGCAGACGAGGCAATTAGATATCTGCTCTCCCACCCATAATGCTTTCTTGTTTTCTCCTTACCAGTGTGTTGTCCCCCTGTATCTGACATCTGCCAGGCTAGGAATTAAAGCCCCGAAAAGCCCTTACAATAACGTCAGTAGTCCCAGCGCGCGCCGATGATCTCTACCTGCAGTTTTTGACATCCATGGTGATAAGAGCTACTGCTGAGCTCATAGGGTCTGCTCTCTTGTGCTGTCAACAGCTTGCTCATTGGCTCATGATGTCCTGGGGGATGAGGATGTGGATAAAATGCTGCAACCAATTGTTAATCTGCTTGAGTCGGTGCTAAATTTGTTCTATAAACATTTGCCCTGAGTGCATGAGCCATCATGCATGTGGTGCTGCTTCTTGGCTGTTTAGAAGCTGCAGGAGTTGTTTTGTCCCAGTTGTCTCATGCAGTAGTGCTTAGAGAGCACAAAACTGTTCCCCTGGGGAAATGAGGCTACCTGGA
>VZTL01060685.1:0-18907 GCA_013400535.1 Scopus umbretta
AGGAAAAAAATTCTAATTGGAGCAGACTTTCTGAAGAAGCTGTTATGAAAGAACCCTCAACACTGAAAGCGTATAAAAGAGGAACCTTTTTTTAGGTTTTTCAGGAGCGATGCCATAGGAAAGCTATACAGATGGTAAGATCTCTTGACATCCATTCCACCCCCATTTATTTGGATTAACTATTTGTTTTATGACATGTATCACCACCCACTTAAAGCATATTAAAAATATTTGGACTTGTTTGAAAGGTTTCATTGGGTTTATCAATATTTTCATATTAAATACAAGGAAAAGCTTCAAAATTTAGATAACACAGAAAACTTAGCTACCACATACTGATCTAGATTTGTATTGATACAATGCGACATGCTGCATACAGTTACCTGTTAATAGTACATGGACCTACATTCACTTGGATATAATGGCACATGGAAGATGACTCTTAAGAAATGCTAAGTCTGCAAAGTCATGGACTTGAGAGCTATGGGATGCCACGATTAAAGCTGGCCTGTGAAATTTTATTTCGGGTTCTTTAGCTTTCATCCTTTAATTATACAGTCGCATTAATCAAGCAGGCCAGACACTCTTTCAGTAAATAGTATTCTCTTAACTTACACACTTTGAGCCCTGATTCATCATAGGGCTTTATGCCTTATTTACTGCATAGATTTAAACTGCATTGAATGCATGCATATTAAATTCCTCATGGGCTTCTGTGTGTTGCTCATTACAACAGAATTAATAATACCATTGCACCTGTTCCAGAGCAAATGCACAGACACATTAATGTCAAAAGTGGGTATCTTAAAGGTGATACCACAGCTTTCATTTTGGAGTATCCTGTGCTTTACAGGACCAGGACAGAGCTCTCAGGAATGTCAGGGTGCTGAGAGCTCAGCTCGAGTGCCAAGAGAAACGAATGGCTAACTTGCAAGTAGCTAAAGTACTTGCATAGAGTAAAAACTCCAGACAATCAACTGCCTGAACTACAAGAAAATCCCACGTTTCAGCAGTACTTTACCTCATTCCTCCCACGTACCTCAGTTTCTGCAGTGGGAGAGGCTGAGGTTGTACACATCTGCACCTTCAACTATGGCTCCAGATTCATTCCCAGAGAGAATACACCTGGGACATTGAATGATGCCGGTGTCCTGAATCTATAAGCATGATAACGTCCAAAAACACTACTTAATTTTATTTCTCTGTTTCTGGTTTTCCTTAATTGCAGAGTCTTGAATTGGTAGCCACGGAGTGCAAGTGAAGAGTTTTCCTTCTTATTTTCAAATCAAATGACTAATACCTTCTTTTGCTGTTGGATCAATAACCAGGCAGATCCTGTGGACAAGACTCCATCACTTGACATGATCAGTTTACTGACAGTAAAAGTAGGTTATTATGCCTGAACAGCAGGGGAAAGCAAGGGAGATTGCTAACAGCAGAGTAATAACAAGACTGAGAAATTTTGGTCTCAATTCAGTGCATCAAAAGGGAAGATGTCAACTGTCTACTTAAAACACCTCTGTTCTCATTTTCTCAGTCTCTGCATTCATATCTTCCCACATTTTGGTGTTATCTACACTTTCTTCTCTCCAACACGTTTCTAATCCCAAATGCGATCTTCTCACATCCCAGTTTTGCTACTCTGTCTCTCTTTTTTCTTCCCCTTCCTGCTGTTGCTCTGACCCCACCATATGTATTTAGTGCCCAAAAGAAGACACAGCTGCTTCTACGGCAAGACATGTATTAATCTACCAGAAATTTTTATTTCCCAACTCACCTGAAAACAACAGATTTGCTTAGTGGTCTGTAATTGGTATGTATGTCTAAAATGAATAGTTCCAGAGTACACTCACTACAGTCAGTTGTTAATGGCTTATTAATTACACATCAGGATGCCATAAACAACTTACAGCCAAAACATAACTTTTCCGAAGCATACAACAAAACAGTGACAACATCCACCAGACTTTTGTCCTCTCCAGAACTTCATATAAAAGCAAGGAAAAATCCACCTCTTCTTTTCAACAAACATGTAGAGGAAAAACTGGGAGAGAGCAGGGCCCCCTCAGACGCAACATGCGAAATGCTTACCAGGGGAGCAGTGGATGAAGAACTGAGACACTGTAGAGGGAATAGCCAGAACTGTTTGCCATTAAGGTGCAGGAGTAGATCACTGCAGAGGAATTAATTTCCCTCAGTGTCATGTTTTTGGGGAGAAGAGATCAATCACATACACCAGTATGTACTAAAAAAATAAGCGGAACTAAAAGGTCCGTAAACAAATTGGAAAGAAGGAGTCAGTTCTTAATGGTAGCACCTACCTACTTGGACAACCCTCCCAAAAATCTAAATAGCACACTTGTCCATTATCTGAGTCACCACAGACAAACACATCTAATTTTTTAACTCTGGGAGACTCTAGCCAGACGTGATTGATTTGTCCTCCTGCCGGTCCTTGCCCTTTTGTTGTTCTGGAGAGATGTTGGGAACTGGCAATAACTCACCACATGCCTCAGAGAGCTTCCTTGTTTTTGGAAATCTCTCGGCAGTGTGACATTTACATTTATTATGGTTGATTCTGGGCATTTAAATATGAAAACAATTAAAGTATATTTGCAAGGGATATGACAAACGAGCATTTGTACTCTGGCCAATTTTTCACTGACTTTCATTCAAGTACACCATTATGTTTCAGCTTTGCCTCTGCCATTGTCTAAACGAGATGATTTCCCAGTATCCATATGGGCAGGTTGACTGATGAGAATGCCTCTAGGGTTAAATGTCCTTAGGATAAACTCAAAGGACACTTTCTTGGACAAATTCTGCCCCTGCACCCACAGATGAAAATTCAGAGCCACCACTGAAATCCACAGAATTACTCTGGATCCCCACCAATTTAAATGGTAGCTCCCTGGCTCTCTGCAGATCTCTCTCTTCCCCAGAAAGGTGCTTTTCTTTACAACTCATATCCTTCAGTAGCAGCAGGTTGCTTTTTATTTTCATGCAACTTTAGTATTCTCACCAATCTACTGCCACCAGGGAGATGAGGATTATCTGCACCAAAGCTGGACTGAAGCAGAGCACCTATTTCCTCATACCTCTGGGTCACATTTCCATTAGCAGAGGGAGGGACTGAAGTAACAGAGGGGATGTGAGGGAGAGAACAATATTTTGCTCTCTTGAAAACCCTCTCATCTCTATATTAATAATGAAATTAGTTTCCATAGTTGCAGTGTGCCACAGCAATGTAGCTAAACACTACTGTCTCCAGCTTACTTCAGGACGGTACTTCAGGTGCTTCAGGTTGTAGAGAGCCATCCGCTCTGTGCACAGCTGTGCTGGAGAAGTCTCTCTGAGGATTTTTTATTCTACCCCTTCCTGGCAATTACTGCCTATTACTGCTGTATGGAAGGATCATATATACGCTCCCTTTGTCCCGTTAAAGATGGCCGTCCAGCTGGGCTAAACTTGCCGCTGGAAGTGGTTTGAGCTAGTTCAGAACTAAGGTACTCACATGAATCTTTCCGTAAGTGGAGTCCTACAGCAGTAATGGTGCCCCAACAGTGTGATTTGGAAGAGCTTACCTATTTATCACCTTAAAGCAGCCTTTCCAAACTGAATGCCAAGACCCTGCTACAGAAGAGCTGGAACCAAATCTCCCTCCCACTACTTCCAAACATTCATTGAAATATGTGGAAATGGACTGAACTTGTGCCCTCAAATCCCCATTTCAAGCCCCTTCACAAAGTTTGACTGAGTTTTCAAGCTGCTGTTCAGGAAAAAAATGCAAATACAGCTTTAGGGGCTGAGCACAACTGAGCTCTGCGTTCATCAGTCCTTTAACGTACGCCAAATGGTCTTTTTGGTTTGAAATCATTTCATGCAATGCTAAGCAATGCCCCCACTGTTGCTTTTGCTGACTTGCAATAACCCAGTGGGATGCCAGGCTGCCACCACCAGAACATCTGCTTCATTGGAAAACTATTTCAGCAGGCCTCACCTTGTAATAAATGATGTGACCCTGGAAGGCAGACAGCAGCATTCCTGCAGGCAAATAGCTCACAAAAGGTCAAAATGCCTGAAGCTTTGGGAGCAGCAGCATCATTTCTGTCACCCTGCCCTACCCAGAGTCTTAGAGCTGTGATAAGGGAAAAAATACATCACTGAAGCTCTGAAGATAGATCCCAGTTGATGGACTGGGAGTCTTCTACCAGCAAAGAACATGAGAAGGGCTGGAAGGAGAGGAAAACAGAGGAGATGGGAATCCAGCTCTGAAGCTTTTTACTCTGTCACTGAAAATAGAGCTACTCCTGGGAGCACTGCTTAGTTTGCGTTAGAATGAACAGGGGCAGCAAAATGTCCCATATAAACTGTTTCAGTTACGGAACAGGTTACAGGGTGCTTATACAAACAGCTTCACTAGCACACAGATACCTATCCATCTTAATTTACAGCCTTTTCCTCACCCTCTGACTTTTTTTTAAGGAGAGAGTTACTTGTTTTCTTTTGTCTTTTTGACTCTGCATTTCTCCTAAGACATAAAACCCCACTGCATTTGTAATCTTTTTATTCCACTCACAATGCAATGTCAGCAAAACCCCAACGAAGTAAAACAGTGAAAAAAAACAGTGCAAACATTTCAATTTCACTAAAAATGTAAACAACATCAAAAAGATTTTGGATCCTGTTTATCTACCTGTGAAGTTAGTAGTCAGTGGATGCTCTGTTGCTACACTTAGAGAAAGGTCTTGCTCCTGCTGTTATTGCTATTGCCTTTTGAAGTGAAATGACAGTGGTGCTCATTTGAATGGTAGCATTTCACAGCAATTTGACTTCCTGCCTAAGGAAGCAAATTTGCATGAAAATTATCTGTTTCACATACATACACAGTTTTTATATATGTGCTGGCATTTTCAGTACAGGTAAGACATACAGCATATCAAAGGCTATAGGGATGAAGAGTAAATTAGTCGGCAAGATTATTTTCTACAGTAATTTCCTAGAAAAGGAACCATTTCCTAGAAAAGTCTACCATTACCCTCCAACCTCTTCTATGATGAACAGTGCAGCTGATTTCTCTAAACTCTTTATGCTGAGTCTTTTGTCCTCTTGCTTCTGCAAGCAGGGCAGCTCCCTGGGTGCTGCTGTCAACTTTGTGAGGAAAAAAAGTCTTAAAGTAATGTTAGAGGTTGAAAGCTGGTTTTGTTGAGAAAGTAAAAAATAAAACAAAATTTTAAAATGTTCTACAACGCTACATCTGTCAAAGTGCACAGGACCAAGATTGTGTAATTAGAATTAAGATAGTTTGTGATTGTTGGAAAGAGCTGATGTGGCCTTGAAAGGGTTGTATCAGTTCTCCCCTTGTTGCAGCACTGGGAGATGCTATAGGGATGACGAGTAAATTAGGCTACAGGGATGAAGAGTAAATTAGTCAACAAGATTATTCTCTACAGTAATTTCCTAGAAAAGGAACCATTTCCTAGAAAAGTCTACCATTACCCTCCAACCTCTTCTATGATGAACAGTGCAGCTGATTTCTATCTTCATTCTTATTCACCTTCCATGAAAGCATCAGTGAGGACCTAATGAAGAATGCTGGGTAATTCTGGTGTTATTGGATTTTTCGTTATTTATTTATTAGACATGGGAGCTGTTATCAGCAAGCAGCCAGGTGAGTCGAATCAGATAAAGCACCATCTGATTCCTGTGCTGTAAATCAGATTTTAATAGAGAAAAGATCTGTATCCCTTTGGGAGTGGAAAGAATATGTTTATAATGTGTTCTGAATGTGTGCTGCACAACAGCAAGTATGGATAAAAAATATTTTCTCTAATCAATTTTCCACTTTCTTCTCCAAGTTCTTTCATCCATAAGATGAGAACTAAAAGAAATGAAGGTTCTGTTTGTGCCAAGTGCTAGCAAATAACTAAGATAAGCTAAGCATGCATGAAAGTATGCATACATGTTGCATCTTCACACAGACACACAAAAAATACTGAATTCTGCACTATTAAAAATATAATCAAGACATCATGGCTTCTCTGCTGGCAGAATAGTTTACAGATTTCAGGTTTATCTAATTCAGCTACTGAAATGAGACCTTTGGTAGCCTACACTCAACCCCAATACAGCTTCTGCCTGAGGTATTTATCCTTACCTTTTTCTATTCAGAAGCTATGAAAACTCTTGACAGGACCTGTAGATTACACACAGGTAACATTTGACTACTCCTTGAAGGTTTTAAAAATACTAATCAGCAGAGTATATGCTCAGACAGACATCAGTGTTAAATTAAAAACCTTGATGTAAAGCCAGCTCTTTCTTGTAATGCAGTGTTATTTGAATATTGAACTGCTGGAAATTATTGTTTGCAAAAACAAGGGCTCCCCTCTCACCTAGCACATAATTTTTGACTGTTCAGACAGAACTAAAATTCTGGAATTAGTTTATTGCCCAGACACTTAAAACAAGTATTTTGAGGACTCAAAAATTAGTATTTAAAAATAAACTTGCTAGGTCATATTCAATTAATTCTGTAACAACTAGAGAAAAAGGCCTTTCAGGTCATGTTTGGCTTAAAAATGCGATTTCTTTCAAGATTTACACATGAAAATAAATTTATAACTAAACCATTTTATTCATTGAGGTTTATGAAGGTGTGTGCTCAGGGTGCCATTAACAAATAAACAAGGAAAGCTCTGCCACTGCCAGCCATCAGCTGCAATGCTGACATCCATGTCACACTTCAGTATCTTCTCATTCCCTTTTCTTTCCAGGTGAGCCTTTGCTTTTCCATCACATTTTGCAGGAGGACTAACATTTTTAAAAGTACCTGCAAAACTACAGGCCGCACAGAAGTCATGAGCACAATGAAAGCTACTATCAAACTTAGGTTATCTGAATGTGAGGTTTATTTATTAGGGAAAAAAAAACAAGACACAACTAACCACATGCTGTATTTGAGATATGGGTTTCCCTTTTGGGGGATGCAACTATACTTTAATTTGTTTTATCAGTATCTGAACAATTACCTGAATCAAAATCTGTATTTGGATGAGTAAAGGTTAGCTCTAGTCACTTGGGCACAAGAGCAGTTTCAGGTTGTAATGACCTTGGTGTCTCAGATAGAATAAACATCTTCAAGGAAGACCAGATCATTTTTGTTTTTATATATCTGTGATGATAATGCAGAGAAATAAACGAAGGAAGTACGACCTGTGAATACTGAGACTGAAAGTGTAGCTTGTAATGGGGTGCACTGTACACATCACTAAGGAAAACACTGTAAAGGTCTGAGGTTTCCTCTTGGAAACAGACAGCAACAAGGACTGGGAGAAGCAGAGATGGTGGTGTCATGTTAACATGAAACAAATAGAAAACAGTCACTTAAATACTTTTCTGTCTTCCAGAAAAAGAAAAGACCAAATTAAATATAATAAAATCCCCATAGGTCCATACCTAGCTATGCCTCTAAGTAACCTGAAGAAGTTTATTACACCACAACTAGAATGATAAACATTAAAGAAACTGATATCTCAACCCAATCCTAGATACAAATTTACTATTTGTTACCACTGCACTTCCCACTGTGCTCCCCTCCAGCTGGCACAGATAGACTAGTAACCCCTTTCTCCTTAGCTTCAGCAGATCAGGGAATCATAATTCAGTAGTAACAAAGCCATGTCACTTGTGGGAGCAGACAGACCATCTTTAAAACTACCATCTTTCTAATGAGCACCTTTCAAATCTGATGAAATTTGTGCCGTTAAACTGAAAAAAAAATCTGATGTATCTGAAAAATAACTTGTTTTTAAAACTAATAATCAAAACCACAAGAAAGGACTGCAACCTTACAGCATCTACCACATTTTGATCCACTCAGTAGCCTTTTGCAAAGTGACACAGGCTTCAGAGATGCTCCCTTCATTAACCTTAGGCTGGTTTGAGCTTCTTTCACCTCACTCTGGAGGGCAGAACATTTATGGAGAAATGAGTAGTCCCTCAGTGCAACAGGCTGCAGAATTCATTGCACAACAGGCAATGAATAGATGAAGATTCAGTACCTTACTTGTCAACTGGACTTACCAGTACAAATGAAAATATTTTGACTCTTTCAAATTAAAAGAATATCCTTTATATAATACATTCAGCTCTTGCAATCCAGTTTAAAAGGATGAAAACATCACTATGTGATGTGCCAGCTCTTCACCTGACACATCTTCTCACATCTTAGAATTAATGCCATATTTATCATTAGCGAGCTACTAATGCTTACCACCTCCTTAACCGCACATCCTCAAACCCCCACTGGAACAAGATACTCCCTAGACCACCACATGTGCTGCTGGCTGGCACAGTGGGTCAACCTTAGATTAATTATTAGTCAACAAGGACACTGCACTGTGAACTGTCAGAACCACGGGCCTTTTCTACATGGGATGGCTCTGATGTCTGTCCATGTAAATCAGACTGCAAGACCAGAGCCTCTCAATTATTGCTTTGCTTCCCTTAAGTTTTAATGAATCTTTATCTAAAATATCCTGTTATTTTCCCAAGTAAATACATTCTGAATGACTCAGAGTGGGAGGGGGAGGAGGATGAAGATTGTTTTAATTTTTTTTGGTCAAGAAACCTCCTTTCTCTACAGATAAATGTCCCTGTTCTAGATCAAATGCATCTTTTCCCACTTTAAAGTAAGAAAAAGACCTATTCATTCAGAGTTGACAAACAGACAATATACATGAAGCAGTTCAGGGGAAGTGAGGTAGCTTTAATAATCTGTATCACATTATTATTTGTCTGTTGTAACTTTATGGCTTATAACCAGGAGTTTAGGCACTCACAGCTTCCCCTCCCTGGAGGGCAATGTATCAAGATGGTAATGTATCATGACCTCAACAAATGTTCTATTTAAACAGCACAATGACTCCCAAATGGAAAACATGTTTCTGCCTGCGATATCTCAGGTTTAAATATATTTCTCTCTTTTTTTTTTTTTTAACTTCATTTCTAGAGAAAAATGGCCTGGCAGGGATTCAATGCCATGTTCCACCTTCAAACACATAAGGTCCTTCAGCGCTGGTGAGGCTGGTGTAAATGTGCGGTTACGATAATGTCAAACCCACCGTCCCAGAGGCGTCTGACTTACTGAGGTTCCACTTGAGGCCCGTCGTGGTCACGCTCTCACAGGAGTTCCCAATGGGGATGAGGCCACACCAGGCACCTTCCAGTCCTGTGTCCACATGCAGCTTGTGCTTGCCCTGCAAGACAGAAGGGCCTCTGGAGTCAGTGCTCGCCAGGGACCCAAACAGCATTTACCAACAGACTTTGCAAATAAACCAGAAAGTACTTAGATGGAGACAGGTCCGGAATGTCCCCCCAAGGCTCAGAAATATTTGGCTGCAGGAATTCAGGTTGTTGGTGTTTACAGCGGGAGAAGAGATGTGTTGTGCTGGTTTTGGCGGTTAAACCACGTGTTCCAGACCTCAAGGCTTTAAAAAAGTTAATTTCTGGGCTTTTTTAAGCAGAACCTGACTTTGCTCATTCTTCCCTGGCATTTTTTGAAGAGGCACTTCTGTCAAAACTAGACTTTTTATGCCTGTGAAATGAAGGCATCCTGACCCATTCATTCATTTTTTTTCCTCATCTAAACAGCTGTGTTTCACTTCCTAAACAATGCTAGTCAAAGCACCACTGAAACTCCTTCATTATTTTGACAACGTCTGTAAAATTTCATGTACTTCTCCAGGCATGTACTCTTCCCAGAAGGAAAAATACATGCAGAAACTTAACTAGGTGCTAGAGAAATTAACCTAAATATTTTTATAGTAACATGCTTACACTAAGTAAGAACAACAAAGTGAAATTAAACTACATTTTTTTACATTTAAGATAAATTCATTTTGTAACTATCAAGTTCATGGGATGTAGGAGAAGCAGCAGCTATTAACAATGATGGATTTATGACCGGCTCTTAATTAGTACTTACAGACCCTGTGTGAACATCTTGCCAGGTATCAGCATATGAACAGTTGCAAGGAAGAGCAGATAGTGGAAATCTTTTACAGAATGAAAAAAAAACCCAAACAAAACCCTTGAATGCTAGAGTTCTGGCACAATTTGTGTTCTAAGAAACTAAGAAAGTGCTAATGAAAGCTAGCTACAAGAAAACAGCAAATGCAAAACAGGGACAAGATCAGTGGAGAAATCATCCCCTGGTCTCTTCTACACAGGTAATTTATTCTTTCAAGCAAACATGGGCATCATCTGGGGTAAGGTTAGGATTCTTTGAAATAGAGGTTTCTTTGGGGTTTTATTTTATTCTCTTGTGGATGCACAGGCAAGTTAAAGCCTTGTGCATGTCTTTTACACACAAATTCTTCATCACTATAAATAAAATCAGCTATGCCTATTTATTAATTTACCAAAATAAAAGAACCCTCTGAAACCCAACAAGTATTCAGCGAGTACTTTGTTAAGCAAGAAACCAAGGTTTTATACCAAAAGAAAAAAGAACTGTGGAACCATGAAACTCAGGTGAATGTCCCAAGCAGCAAAAATATTTTCTCACAAAATTCCTTTTGGGGAATGTATTTAAACTTTTTTCTTAAGTCCTGTCCTCTCATATGCTCATTCCAAATGCCCTTGCAGATATAAAGTCACTAGTTAGAAAGTCAAAACAGGAGGCGAAGTATCTTATTGCTGAGATGCTGATGTCTGAGGCGTTCGACAGCTTCTCCTGTTAATGCCAAATGCATTATGAAGAAACAACTTCAATACATGTCATGCTCTCAGTTAACAAATCAACCTTGGAAAAGCTGTCAATTAGGGAGTATCAGATTGCATAGCTTAAGCCTGTTTGATTGTTTGCAGAGAAACAAGAAAACCAATCCAATATCATCTGTCTTCTCGGGGTGTCCAGCTTCTTGTGGTGATGAGCCATGTATTTCTATAGTGGTTGTGAACGCTTGCCTGCCAAATTCAGAGGTGTAACAAATTCAGGCTTGATAACCTTTTAGCTATGCAATATGCTGTGCTGCTTCTCTCTCGCGGTACAGAGGGAAGAGGAAAGGGAGAGGAGAGGTACAAGTACAAGCTTTCTCTTGATGTGATCACATATATTGTCTATAATGAAGTTTATGATGAAGGAGAGAACGAAGGGGTGGGATTGTCTGTTCCCAATGAATATACTGCTCAGAGCTACTCAAGGAGAGCAGCAAACTCACTACGTTTATCAATTAGTTAAGGAATATGAAAAAGAGAGTTAAAAGTAAGTGGTCCAACAGAGAACCTGATTAAGTCCTGTATTTTCAAAAACTGTGTCTACCTACTATTAGGTTTGCATTTTCTATTTTGTGACATCCTGGACCAGCTTACAGATAGGGATTCAATTCAGTAAGACATTTATGCAGAAATCTGTCTTTCTGTTCTCATGAAATAAATCTTTAAAACAAAAGACATCATTACCAGAGACTCTAGGATTTTATCAGGAGTCTTTCACTGTCTGATACTTCCCTAAAAATCTCAGTTCACACGTCCCAGTGATTATGTGAGATTCTTGACTTTCTTCCCTAAAAGGACATTTTCTAGCCCTCACTTGTTAGGAGAAATTTCAAACTAAGAGCCCAAGAGGCTAAACCTAAGACAGCAAGTAAACAGGAATTGACATATTAAAATGCAACTTATTTTTAAAAAAAACCTCTCAACTGTTAACCCACTGATATTACATGACACAGTTTTTAAGACTTTAAATAGATCAGTAAGGGATCTTAATGTTATTGGGGACAGTGGGGATAGAAAAGGGAAACGGTCATTGGGGGGGGGAAAACAAACTCCCCCAAACAAGCTGCTCGTTTTTTCCAAAAAAGATTAATCAGCCAATGCATTTGTATAGCAAGGCTCTAAATACAAAACACTGTGAGTCTGCCAAAGGGGAAATTAGGTGCCCAAGCTTATCTTCAAGTTTTCAAGTACAGATCTTTCAACCAAGCAAGATGGAACTGCTATTTGCAGGAGGAAGGGAGGATCAGAGCTTGTAATTTGCAAATACAAGTAATAATTTGTTCTATTTAAATCTCCATGATTAAAGGAACAATTATATACTGGCATTTAATATATGAAACTGTTTTCAGTTTCTGTAGAACTCAAAGTTCCAAAATTAGGATTAAAAAGAAAACCAAAGTTTGACTAAATAAATCCCTCCTTCTTAATTTTTTTTTTTGCCTCTGTAGGATGTAACTGAAATATTTTCACATTCAACTTAAGAATCAAATATTACCATGTTTAAATGATACTGCTGATAAAATAATGGCAAAGAATACAGCTGCATTGATTTTTATCTTATTAAGTCAGTTTTCAAAAACATTGATCAATCTTCAGCATTGATTTTCTTTTTCTTCATTTTGTCTCTGATGCTGGGAAGTGAGATCAATTTCTAAGCTCAGCGATAAGGAGAAAATGTCAGAAGATATTTTTAAGAATGCTTCATCCATATAGTGTAAACTTTTCCCTTTGATTCTGATGTCTTGTGTTATAAGAAAGCATTTATGCAGTAGTGGTTAAATATACCCCCACTCCAACACTGTTGTTGCCAGGGAAAGACCTAAAGACATAGTAGTTCTCTGTCACATCTCCTAACTCAAATGAATAGCAACCTGATTGCTAGGAACTCCTACACCTAACCCTATCCAAGCTCGTAAGGTGCTAAAATCTTTAGTCAAAAATTTGCAAGCTGAAAAGCATATGAACAGTATCAAGATAAAAGCTGATAGCTTCTATGCATGCACAGATACCCCACAGGCACTTCATAAAAGTACAGAGAAAATTACTTCTCCAAGTGCTTTCCAGACCAACTTGAATAAATGTGTCGCAATAAACATGTACCCTAAGATAGATATCAAGCAACAAAATGTCATGAAAGAGAGAGAGAATGGGGGCTGACTTTCAGTACTGCGTTCTGAAGGGACCTGAAGAAGGGAAATCTGGAACCTGGCGGGCTGAAACTGGAGACAGGGGAGAGGCATGAAGATGCTGGGGAAGAATAAGGAATTAAAATCAAGCTTTAAAAAACACATGAAGAAAGATATAACAAACAGATTTTTGAAACAGCTGAAGGACTACAACATGTAAAAAGTAACGGGGAAGGAAAAGGAATGACTTACAGAATTAGAGGACAAAGTAGCCTTATTCTAATTTTCAGGCTGCCCTGATATTTGTCCAGTAAAAAAAAAAAATCTACTGAATAACTTAACTCCTAGAAGTCGCCGATTTTCTAAATGGTATACTTTCACCTGTGCTTGCTATGGGATCTGGGACTCCAGAGAAATGTGATTTCTTAAGATCTGGCCAACTGCCCTATGATACCTCCTCCACCAGCTAGATCTTGTTTTCCATAATCTTTTGATAAAACATCTTTTTATATCAGCTTTATTTCAATCATTACTCCATAGATGGCAGCACACACTTGAAAACAACAACAGCAGCAAAAACCTAAATATAGATGTAATAGTGTTACCCAGGGAAAAGGCAAAAACCACAATCTGTTTTAGTACATAAACATCTGGGTGCAGAAAACAGTATACAGATAAAAGACTTGGGGAATGGGTGGAAATCAACACGCTCACCAAAGACTGCAGCAGAGAGGAGGAGGAAAGGAACAAGGATGAAACCAAGCTGAGTACATTTAGGTTTAAAATCAAATATCATGATTGGCAATAAAGTAAAAACAAAGTTCCAGAAGTATTTCTACTAATCATTAGTTGTGTAAGAGCTTGACTTAACAATAATAAAAGCTCTTAGGGCAAGATTCTGAGCATGATAAATACAACCAATTTTTCTAAAAGGAGGTATTTAAGAAGAGCTATTTTGTTAAAACTCTAAAATATCATCAATTTTCTTTCCAAACAAATACACATAGTGCCAAGTTGCTATTACATGAATGCTATTCACAGAACATTATCTGAGCCAACCAGGCTCTTTGTTGTTGTTGAAAATAAAATTTTTTGTTGCTGTTGAAAATAAAAGTATCCACAGTTCCAGTGAAAACTCAGAAGTTTAAAAGCTCTTGTATATCATATCAATGGCTGCTTAAACGCATATGGAAAACCCAGCAAATTTATTGTACTTCAAAACAATATTAAAAAATATTGGACCTAATCCTACCGATCCTTACTACCAAATGTTAGTAGTGCTCCTGTACTGAAATGGATAGACTTCAGTATACCGGTTATTTACAAGACACAGCCCCACCAAGCCTACCCTTCAAGAGAAGCACTTCATAAAATGATGACTCTATAGTGAATAAAATCCCAGGCAGTAGAGAGAGAATAAATTATAATCATTATTAGACCCAATTAATGAACACGTCTGCTTCAAACCAATTTATGACAAAGGTATAGAAAGAAATCCCTGTGGAAGTAAGTGCCACTAAAATGAAAAGATTTACTATACCTTGAGGTTATATGTTTAAGTGGTTGCTACTGTATATCTAATGTACAAATTATCCACAAAGAGCAAGCGATCCCAGAGTTTCACACATTCACACATGAACTGCGGACGTTTGTCCCACCTATTGCAGGATGGGCCAGTAAAACAACTCTCTATCTTCTGCAGTCAAGCCCATATGACTGACAAGAAAACAGCAGTCATAGATGCAAACACTGCTGAAGTAGATTCCTCTTTGGAGACTGCAAGCAGTTAAAACTGCCAGCAGCGTAGACACTGCTAACATGCACACAAATGAAATGATGAAAACACTTTATCAAGCAAATAAAGTATCTGGGAATACAAAAGCTACTTTAAAAGGGAGTTTGGGTGGTTTAATTTCTTTTCACAGACATATCTTAAAGATTGACAAATGCCATAAATACTAACTCTTGTTCTACTCTGAATACTATCCTAAAGAAAAACTCATTCTGTTGAAACTTCCCACTCAAATGGAATTCCACAGCATTTTTTTCAGTCTACCATAAAACATTGCAAAACACACCACAAATGCAGCATGAGACTATGATAACCAAGAACTAGTAGGTCCTTCTCTAAATTCAAGCAAGCCTTACACTGGCCCAGTGTGACATTTTATCCTTGAGCTTGTGCATTTCAAGCCCTATCCTCAGCAGGCCCATTGTTATAGGTTTAATTAGTGGTTTTAGTGATGCCTTAAAAAAATCAGAACCATTTTCTGTATATCCATTTATGAGACTACAGAGTATAATAGATTGCAGATAAGAGTGAAAAGTAGACAAGCTTCTGAAGATTTCATATTGCCTGTATAATTATTATGCAATGTTGCAGTTAAATTTTCAGTCTAGAGGGGCCTTCACTAAGGGCAGTAATATTCTATAATTCCTATGCGATGAAAATTACAGCATAATCTTTCTCACCATCCACCAGTTCATAATACATTTAGTGTCACTGCTCATTCTTTTTTGTGCATTTCTACAGGGGAAGAGTCCAGAGGATCTCTTCTACCTAGACTACATTCTCTTACTTTCCTTGGTATTAGAGAAGCGTGGGAGTTAATTTAAAAGACAGGATATTGTTCACCTAACTTGTGGCAAGAAACAATTTCTTGATAGCAGTGAATTACTAAGTATTGCTGGAAGGCACCTATACGCTATGTAAGAATACATGGAATTTTTGTGCGAGTATATAGTGCTAGGGTTTTTTTGGTTTGTTTTTTGAAAGTGCTTAGGCTCCACTGCTATGCAAGAGAAAAAGTGTGGTTACCAAGTCTAATGCATGTCAGAATTTACTAACATATGCTATACAATAATATTTGATATAATTCTTTTTTCTTGTCTGGGTTGCTCCGATTGGCTTGTTTTCTCTATGCATCTTGCTTTCTCTTCCCTATTAGAGCTAATCTGTCTTTCCTTTCACATAGTTCTTCATCCTGTGATGGAGCCTATCGTGTACTATTTAGTGGAAAGAGATCAATTTATTAATTTTTCCTTTCATAAACTACTGACCATCTGAATCTTGGCTGGCTGTTGTAGCAGGTACCTTTGTGACTTCCCCTAAGATTCAAACCTGTTTATCTGTTCTCAGAAGTCTTCCCAGACATACTGGCAAATCTCTGTAGCTCTCTTCCTCCAAAATCTCACTTGGAAATCTCTATTACATAAGGAAGAATGACCAACAGGCTACTGGTCAACATCTTCTTATAGTTTCTTGTACTCCTCAATCTACATCCATGTGATGCCCTTGCTTTTTTATGTGTTACACGATGCAGCAAATCATGAGCCCACAAATCCTCTTATACACCACCATCCTTTTAGTAGAACTGACTTCATATTTGGGGGCTTCATGGCAGGATTAGGGGCTTCACAAAAGCCTGGTCTCTATAATTTCTTAGGTGCAAACAAACTGATGGACAGAGTTCTTTGCATTGAGTGGGGGAAATCTCATAAATGCTCTTTTCTCCCTTTCATTTCTGACTGTTACTTTCACATACCTCTAGGCTTGAAGTAGTGAAGAATGAACTTTTGACAAAATTTTCAGCACCTCTTCTTGATCTCTTTTACAGGAAGAAATAATTTGCAGTTATTATATTCACTGGCCTAGGACAAGAAACCATATCTATTTTCAGTAGACAGGGAAATAGTTTCTGCTTTAGAACAGCAGGCTTTGAAGAAATGTTGTGCCCCAGATCTTGTGATAGCAATGATTGACTGCTGCTCTCTACACCTGTGAAACTCAAAGACCTGTGCTCAGGACAGGAAGAACAAACATAATTTGCCCAGAAACTTCAAACTGGCCATGCAAACATATATTTTTTTCTCCTCCTTCTTCCACCTACTCCCCATTTTCTTGTATAGCTAAATAGTCAGTTGGAGACTACAGTCCACACAAAAATCTATTCTTTCCTTGGAGGATGTGGTGGGGAAACAGAATACTGTACTACCCTAAACCCTGTTTTCCTCTTTTATAAATCATTCTTGAATAGGGATGTGAAGTTTATTTGCAACAGCCATTTTATAATGGATACAGCTTCCGTTCCCTTGCATTTCAGTGGGAACCGCACCCACATTATCTGTGCCATCACTGACAGATTTGATCCTCAGAATACAGAGGAATATTCACAAGCACACTAAAATCATTCAAAGTAGGCCAACCTGAGTCCTAAATCTTTGACAGTGATTTCTTACCATAAACAGATACAGTCAGCCTGGCATCTTTTCTCACAAGACTTTGAAGCTCTGAAAGCCCAATACATCTTTCCAGCACCCCATTTGTCATCACAGTTATAACTCTGAGAGAACATCCCAAAAGAATTATACTGGTATATTTAAAATACAACCAAAAGGTAGAAGAAATTGTACTATGCAGCAGACAATGAAAGAACAAAATCCCCATGTGGCATTTACCTTCTGCTTTCCTTAGACCTATGTGGAGGACCTCTTACAATCCCCAAATGAGCACTCAAAATTATCACCATGCTGATAGCATACTCAGCCTTAGCATGACATGGTGGAGTTTAAACGTTTTGGTGTGATAAGAAAAAAGTTCAGCAGAGTTGCTACCCTGGATTTCAAGAGAGCAAACTTTAAGCTACTCAAGGAGCTACTTAGCAGTGTCCCCTGGGAATCTGCTTTTGAGGGCTCAGGGGTCCACAAGTGCTGGTCAGTTTTTAAGAACCAACTTTTAAAAGCACAGGAATAGTCAATCCAATTGTGTCAGATGTCAAGCAAGTGGGGCAGAAGACCATCTTGGCTGAACAGAGAACTCCTCTTGGGAATCGGGAGGAAAAAGAAATTGTATGATTTCTGGATGCAAGGTCAAGCTTCTCAGGAAGCTTACAGAGCTGTGGTTCGCATGTGCAGGGAAAAGACACAAAGGGACAAATCCCAACAAGAGTTGAAACTGGCCAGTGTCCAGTCAGACAACAAGAAAGGCTTTTTTCAGTATATTAATAGGAAGAGGAGGTCTAAGGAAAACATTGGCCTGATACTTGTTGAAAATGATCACCTGACAAGTAGGGATGAAGAAAAAGCAGAGGCATTCAACACTTTTTTTGCCTCAGTCTTCAATAATATTGACAGACATTGGGCTGCCTGGTCCTCTGAATTCAAGGGCCATGACTGCAGGAACAGTGATTTTCCATTTGTGGACACTGACACTGTAAAGGAACAAGTTGTCTGAGTTTCATGTTCATAAATACATAGGCCCATATGAGATTCATCCCAGAGTACTGAAGGAGCTAGTGGATGTTACAGCAGGACCCCTCTCAATCATCTACCAAAGGTCTTGGGAGCCTGGAGAGGTCTCTGCTGACTGGAAGCTAGTCAACGCTCTTCCAGTTTACATGAAAGGCTTGAGGGAAACCCCAGGAAACTACAGACCTCACGAGGGTCTGAGGACTCTGGGTTTGTCTAGCTTGGAGAGAAGGAGGCTGAGGGGTGATTTCATTGCTCTCTCTAGCTTCCTGAGGAGGGCATGTGGGGAGGGAGGTGCTGAGCAATTCTCCCTGGTACCCCATGCCAGGATGCATGGGAATGGCTCAAAGCCAGGTCGGTCAGAGGAGGTTCAGACTTGACATGAGGAAACATTTCTTTACTGAAAGGGGATGGTCAAACCCTGGAAAAGGCTTCCTGGAGAGGTGGTCAATGCCCCATGCCTGTCAGTGTTTAATGTGGACAACGCCCNTTACTGAAAGGGGATGGTCAAACCCTGGAAAAGGCTTCCTGGAGAGGTGGTCAATGCCCCATGCCTGTCAGTGTTTAATGTGGACAACGCCCTTAATAACATGCTTTAACTTTTGGTCAGCCCTGAAATGGTCAGGCAATTGGACTGGATGGTTGCTGTCGGCCCCTTCCAGCTGAACTACTCCGTTCGCTTCCCTTCCCTTTTGTCCTTCATACGTCCTTCTTTCCCTAACAACACAGGCTGAGGAAATCTCTGATGACAT
>VZTL01060687.1:8651-35991 GCA_013400535.1 Scopus umbretta
GGGGAGCGGAGGGGTTGACGGTTGGACTAGATGATCTCAGAGGTCTTTTCCAACCTTAAAATTCTATGATTCTATGATTCTATGATTATAACAGGACTTGCAAAAAGAGGAGCTCTTATGTGTCCTCTTATGTGTAGGATTACTTTTGTAAGAACATGCCTGTTTTTGCCCAGTTGTGTAAAGTAAAGGTGTTTCACTGGAAGACTACACATTCACATTAACAATCTGAATTGGTGTGAATTTTTGCAGCAGCAACTTCACATGCAAGGTTTTGTGCTTTTTTTTGCACAAAAAGTGCATGTACAGACATGCAGAAATCCTGTAAACCACTGAATAGGTTTAAAACCCCTTTAAATCCCAGTCCAGCACATCTGCTTTAAGGACCAAAATACAAAGAATATAACAGCAGAGTCAAGCTATTTCACTGTGATTTCCGTAATTCCACCTAGATTTCAAAGAGTTATTATTTAAAATTACTCATTTGTCATTTAAGCCCCAAATACTGCTAATAGCAGATTATACTTAAAATTGCTCTAGCAGGTCTAACTCCCACACAATGAACACTGCAACACAGAATGGGAACCCTGGGGGAATGTGCTTCCCAGGTAGAAAAGTTTAGACTATGAAGCTGCACGAAGGACAAGAATAACCATTTATACGTGGAATGACGTTTTCTCCAAAGAGAAGTCTACTTGGGGAGTAGCCTACTGGAATGAAGTAGAGGATTAACCTATACCCCCTCAATTTCTACTTTGACATGGCTCTTTTTTATTTAGCTGACTATTCTCTGGCAGTATGGAAATTCAGGGCAGCAGAATAAGCAGCATCAAAAAAAAAAATCCAAATCGTCCTGGGACTTTGCTACTGTGCTGTTTCCGGACCATTCCTGAAGGTTTTAATCTTCAACCTTGCTTTTACATCATGAAGTTAGAGCATTAAAACTATTTACCTCCCCTTTTTTGCTACATTTGTAAATAAGCACATACCTTTATATCTCTCAGTAGCCTCTGTCCCTTACTGCCTTCTGTTTTAATTCCCTGTCCTCTACCACTTCTATGACATTACACGCTTATTTTAGCAAGTAAGAATTATACTTTTGCATGATTCTTTATAAAATCTTAGCACAGAAATCTGATTGTAGAAAAGTGGTCGTGGACAAGTCTACCAAAATTATTCTCCTCTACATGAAACCACCCCCTTAAGATTTATTTCTATCAATCTTGTCTATCACTCCAGAAAAATGCCATTTCTAAAAATGCTATGAAGATAACAGCAAAACTCTTGATAGTTATTATATGCTATATGATATGAATAAACAAATATGTGCACTTGAAACCTATAGTTATCTATGCTGGCACCTGAGCCACTACATCCCTTCTCTTCACGCAGCACAACTGCCATAGCTTAAGGTTATATAGAAGTACCCAGCAAATATTAATAAGGCAAGAGAAAAATTGAAATAAGACATTTTAGCATACCCACTTTCCCCATATGTAAGAGAGGAACAGTAATTGTTTGCTACAAACATTTGCAAAAGTCTAAGTAGCCTGCATTACTGTGTCTCCCCAGCATCTTCACCGGACCGTTCCCATTTATTTCATGCTGGCAATTCTCAACAATGTATTATTTGATTAAGTTCAAAACCTCTGAGAATGCTTATCCCCCAGGTTTACATAACCTACTTCCCTTAACAACATACTCTATTCTCTGAAAAATCCCAATGTGTCTCCAGGTTTGGTGTGTTTCACTCACGAGGCTAAAATAAATTATTGCAGTGTAAATAGCATTGTGAGTGAAACTACACTCGCTCTGTGGGCACCTGCCTTATATTGTGCTCATACAAATGCGTACTGCAAACTGCTGCTAGAAAATTCTCTAATTCTCAAACCCCATCTTTACTTGCTGCATGCAGAGCTCTCAGCAATAAAAATGACACTTTTCAGCGATGCTCTTCCTTTACTGCTTGTACAGGGGACATTTGTTTCCTCACTCATGGGATCCTCGCCATCCTTGTCTCCACCATGCCACTTATTCCTCTAACCCTAGCGATCCATCTGTTCATTTTCCAACCTCCAATGTCCCTTCTGCAGCACAGGCATTGCCACTCAGGGCAGGTCTGACAGCCTCTACTGATGGGGAAGACTTAAACCCTCTCCAGGAACCCTACTTGACACGTTAGGTGGCAACTCCCAGGCAGCCTGAACTCTGACGACTCAATACTTTTAATCCTTGAATGACCAAGGTGCCATTAAGCGCATGATGCAGAGCTTTTCCTATGAGGGAATTCCAGGGGCACCCACTCAGCCATGTTGGTAACATAATGTGTCCAAGCTCAAGAAAAGGCAATTCAGGTTAAACCAGATTCAAGACCAAGTGAAGAGAATATAAACAAAGCTAAAGAAATCTGTCTTACTCTGCCTTGAACACACTGATGTGGTACCTATCCATGATCCCACACATATAAATATTTAATCCACTGCAGGGATTTGCAGAAGTTAGGCTCAACATTTTAAAGCTATTGGAGCCATTCAATAGCTCATAGAAAGGGGCACAGGGTAGAGTTCAGAGATACTGGCATGAACCCAGGGTCTAATTTTCATGCATTATAGCAGAAATAGGTCCATTTTCAGTATTTCCATTTTTAATTTGGAAGGAAGATAAGGGTAGCTACTTGAATACTAGATTTTCTATTATTTCCTAAAAGATACTTTAACAAAAAAGCCACCTCTAGACTTTGCCCCAAGCTAAAACAAACTATTTAATTTCTCTTCAACTGATGAATGAAGTTCAACTTCTCCTATTGCAGATTTTACAAGGTAGAAAATCAAAGAACAATGTTCCTCCTTTTCTGTGTGTGAAAACATTAGTTTTCCTCATGGTTTTACCAGGTACAAAAATAATTTAAAGCGTATATTGGTACAGCACTTTAGCCAGGACCAGTGCAGATCCAGGGAAACATTTCAATATAATTTACAACAAAGAAAGATTCAAAAGGATTACCTGTTATCCAAGACATGAACATTATCATGGTGAAAACCACACAGTTACAAGGAAGTGTTCCTGAACCATAAAAAATAGATTTCAATTTTTACTTACTTACATACACACTCACATTTTAATCTGAAGCTTTGGATAGGCTGTTTTAAAAGATGCATGTAATAAAACCTGAAGGAAAAAATGGTTCAGACCTAATCTGGAACTGAATTTGGGAAGCTTTTGGATTTGACTTTGCTAATATGCCCAGTATAATGAATACTTTTGCATATGAATAGCATCATGGGCTATCAGTAGCCTATCCTGGGCTACAAAAGGAGAAAAGAGATCACCTAGAAGCATCTCCAGAATTGTCTTCACTGTTGACTAGAGCCTATTCTTTTGCCATCTCTTCTTTGCGATTATGAGAAGAGGAAACATAAGAGTTTTGAGAGTAATTATCTGAATACAAGAAGAGATGTTATGACCTCAAGCAGGATAAAAGCTGCAGAGACTGCCCAATAGAGGTAAATACGCTCCACCACACAGACAAAAAGCCCATTCTCAGGCTCCTCTCAGTATTTACCACAGGCCAAGAATGGTTTGCACTGTATTGTCTCATAGATACCTCTCTTGTCATGATGAAAGCTTACACTGCATTTCATGCAAGACAGAAGATCACTGCAAACCACAGAAATACCCCAGACTGATTGCTCGATCCAGAGATAGTCCCAGAAAGATTTCACATTTCTGTCAGGAGGACAAAATGCAAGCATAGATCTGCCATTAGTCACCAACAGACATTTTCAATACAATAAAAATCTACCACTAATAGTCTAGTCACTGAAAAGTAATCTGGCTGATCACTGCTTTCATTTTGGAGGATTAAGCTATAACAAGGTACACATTCAAGCAGGCTGGGTTGTTGTGTGTCTACACCCTCTCTCCAAATGTCAGTCCCTTAAGGTCTCCTAGTTTAGAGTGAAACCACTGAAAAGAGTCCAGCAGGACATTGCCCTTCCCATCTGTCCCGCTCTCAAGTTCAAATAAATCAGTCTATCACCTTCTAGAAAAGATGAAACAAATAGACTAGTAGACATGAACTAATCAATAACTGAAGTCAGGATCTGCTGTTCTGGAGGGAAGAAATCACCTCCTACCTGTTCATGGTTGAACTTGTCAACTTTTTCCACTCCACTTCCACAATGAATTATTAAATTCACTATATCCCAGGTCCAAACAGAGCCCAGCACATAGCAGTGAGCAGCAGCAGCAGGTTTGCTGCATGCATACCACAGCCCCGAGGTGGAAGACCCATCTGATAGCTACATGGCTACGAACATAAACCCTAACACAACTTTAGCCATGAAAGAGAGCAAATTTAAGGTTGTCACACAAAATAAGCTTCTTGAAATGCCAAGGTATTTCCTTGATGACAGCTTTGTGAGAATTTCAATAAGGGAGCATCTTCAGCAAACATTTTCCTGTCAGTGTCAAAGCCCAAAGTTTGCAACACCGTGTTTGTTCTCTAATCAAAGGTGAGAGTTTATTTCCAATGTCAAAGCTGAAAGAAAATCAAAGCTAAGTGAGCAATTTAAGAATGAAAGAAAGAAAGAAGGAAAGAAAGATAGAAAGAAGATTGCTGAAGTCCTTTTGCTCGTAATTACTGAAAATTTCAAAACCAAATGGAGTTTTGCGTTCACATTTCACCCAGAACTTTGCTGAGATTTACAACATCTAGACTCCTTCCTGGCACACATCCAAGATGGAAGATGGAGTTTACAAGGAGACAACAATTTACAGTATTTGTATTTGAGCACTGTCATGCCCTACTCTTCCGAGAAAGTCTTTCCTGGTTTCACCACAGAATACCTGGCTACAGTGAGGCATCATGTTATATGCTGTAATATTTCTGTAGATAGTTGCTGCACTGTTGAACTCGTGTAAGATGTAAATGTAAATGAAAAGCTAAAATCTTGGAAGAAGAGATGCAAACATTGCTATGCATTGAAACATTTACTTATTTTTAAGTCAATGTCTCTGTATCAAGTATAATCAGAGAATGTTATGCATATGATGGATATCAATAATCAATGCTTTCCTCCTTCCTGCATTACTAATATGCAACAACAGGCAGGTAAAGAAGGATTCTCAATACTTCCTTTAAAAATTCAAAAAAATTATGAAATTTGAGGTTTAAATGACCAGGCTAGGAGGCACCTGTCCTCATACAGAATATTTCAGGCAGCGCTGCAGTACGGAGCAGGGAAGACTGCAGCACCAACAACATCAATTCTTTACATCTGCTCAGCTGAGGTGTCCTTGCAGCTCTGTGCTTTGTTAAAGAGAACTACAAATTTGCAACCAGGTAGTTTTCATCCAAGTTATAAATGTTTGGAAAAAATCTCATCTTGTACATGCTCAGTAAAGACTAGTTACAGTTAATTAATTCCTGTGTTTATGTGTTCTTCCACACCAGATGGCTTGGTGAGCTATTCAAGCACTCCCAAACAGGACATTTTTTGGCAAGTTCCTTACGGAGACTGGACACCACTGGCAGTTTGGCAGCAGCTTCATACCGCTATGAACAATGAATAAACAACGCTGACAGGCTCAGCTGTTCCTCTGTTCCAGGAAACGTGCTTCCATCTTGACACACCACCTTAGTGAGCATAATAAAAAGGCAGTTCCAAACAGGCTTGGACTGGATGTTTATCTGTAACCTCAGAATATGCAGCCTTTCTCCAGTAGAAGCCATTTCCGTGGAAATTCCAGCAAGATGGTGTTACAAATGAATACTCTGGTTTTAGATGTAACTACAACTCAAAGTGAGAAATCACTCTGGTGTGTGTGTCTTCTGTACATTCCACAGGAAAATGAGGCATCCATTTCACACATGAAATGGCACATACCGAGATTTATATTAAGCCTTAAAAATGCTCTTGGCAAAGGTGACACAGCTAAACTCAGAGAGCACATAAAGGTAAAACAGGGCAGAAGATTGAACTGTTCTATAATATTTCTGCAGAAAAGTCAAATCTATTTTGCAAATAGCTGTTGAAAATAGTCAGGAATTATTAAAAAGATAGGAATTTTGTTCATCAAAGCCATACATTTTGCAGGGTTCTTGTATGCCTCTACTTGCAGTCTCCTCTTAGATGTTTTTCTTTTCATCTTTAAACTGAGAACATCAACTTATTTCCAATCCTCTGCCACACAGTTATATACACTGCTTTGCATTCAGCAGAGGCCACAGGGGAGCTGGTAAATGATCTTCCTGGATTTTCTGCATATCAGGAGTACGAAGAGGAGTACTCACAAAAAAAGATTTTTTAAATATTCAGGCTGTAGAACTTCATGGAACTTCCCATGAAGTTAGAGTGACCTTCCCCATTAAATTTAACTTGTTAAATCTGGCCTTCATTGAACACAAGCAAAAGTCTGCCCCAGCTAGTTTCCAAACATCTGTGAAAGGGTCTTCCAAGCTGAAAGCCATACGTTCAAATAAGAGTGCCTCAAACAACAGCCCCCTGCAGCAAACCAAACAGGCTGAACTCATTAAGAAGGACCTCTGACTCATGCAGCAGTAAAAAACTCAGCAGCATTACACCCAGAGTTGGTTAAATATTTATTGCCTGACAATTTTTTGCTCTTGCTTACATGTTATCCACTAAGAGATCATAATTATAACAAATATGTTTACAGCTTATTGTTTTCATGTATGTATGTGGGTTTTCAAAAAGATGAAAAATTTCATATCCATCCAGACTTACGGTTCATATTTAGATTAGTTTTATACAGGTTGATTGTAATGACTCCCAGGAGTTACCTCTGATTTCATCACTGACTACGAGATGGACTTGGCATACTTCCCAAACCATCCCATACAGAGAACGAATGGCTGCAGCTGCAGGGTCAACGTTGGTCACAACCCTACTGCCTGTGGCTGTAAGCTTGTCTCTTAATGCTTAAGAAATTGCCTTTTTGTGACACAATTTTTGGGATATCATACAACATATTCAAGAAGCACCAGGAGATAAAGCAGGAACAACAAATGATGGAATATTTTAAGCTTCACTATTGCCAGTGTTTCACATTAACTCTTTTCAGGGTATGGCTAAAATCTCCAAATCAAAAAGACATCAATCATAACCATCAGCTAGGAAGAAGAATGACACCTTAGTTCTTGCATGTTGCTGCAGTATTCAGACTAGAGAAGACAGGTCCTCTGTGCTGCTTAAACCCTACTGGACTATTAAGAATGCAGTTACTCCATAAGGATCATCAGGACCGTGTTCCTCCTGGTGGGAAAGGTGGAGTCTCAAACTTTCTTTAGGCTGTGCAATTGGCAGTGAGCCCCACCAGTGCTAGCTGGTGTGCGACAAGGACATCTCAGACCAGCAGCAGGATAAGCACAGACATCCAACAGAGTATCAGGTGTTGGAGGAGCAGAACAGAAATAACTGGTTCTCTAGGACAGAGAAAGGCAGGCTTGCGCTACCAGAAAGCAGTCTCCCTTATGCATACATACATACAGAGCTGGAAAAGCATTTCACCTTTGCAGAAAAGAGGATCATGATTTTCTTTTCTAAGGTGAATTCTGAAGCAAATAATATTTCCCTGGCGGACAGCAAGTGTCAGTCAGCATTTCCAGCCTCAGGGAACTATCACCTGACTACATCTGAGAAGACTATAGTCCTTCATTACAATTTTTATTCTCCAGCCTTCCAGTTTCACCTCAAAAATAATTTATGAGCTTTGTGGCAGATAAAAACTCCCTTCTTTTAAAAGGAGTTACACCGTTCAGAAAGCAGCACTGAAATGGGTCCTTTGGTTCATTTCTTTTTGTAACATTCATTTCATACACATCTCTCTCGACATATAAATAACTAAATTATGCGTGACTGAGATGCTTATGATTACTGGATCCAGTTAAAAGAATATGAGACCCCAGGAGCATGGAAATCTCCATGCACTGAGGCATCACCTCCCTCTTCTGTTACTACCTGAAACTGGAATAGACTCCGATTGTATTAGGAGAAGATGAGACCTCCGAGCAAAATTTTGAAAAGTGAAAACCAGAGGGAGGAAAAAAAAACCAAACAGTTGAGCCTGAAAGAAGAAACAAGAAGTGGAACAATTAAAGTTCTTAAATATGTTACAATCACTGGTAAAATTTCAAAATCCTGGAATATTTAAATTAAAGCCCTGGTATCCACAAGGAAGGAGATCTACTCAAGCACAACAGAGACACACAGAAAATAGTGATTTTTCTTAAATGTTGCCCTGAAGCCCTGAAGATATTGATCTCTTAAATATCATTCAAGTAAATCAGGATGAAAGGGCAAGCTATTAACCTCAAGTTTGCAAGTCTGAAGAATATCACAATCCAAAATACACGTGTTAGAAGACATGAATATTAAAGATGCCTGCAAAAGGAAGAAGAGCCTGCTGAAGCATTTTTGACTGCTCTTAAATTAATAAGCCAAAACAGAACTGCGATACTTTGGCAGCTTTTCTTACAAGACAGTGACTGTGCTCAAAGAAGAGACTGCTGACAAATACAGATCTACAGACAAGGCTGTTTCTTCCTTTGGAAAAATCATATTGTGTTGAATGAAAATGTTATAGTGAAAGCAACATGAAACTAGACTAGACACTCACCATTTAGAGAGGAAACTGAAAACCAGAAGGTCCTAAGAGTAAAAATTCAGAAGAGATTTCACAGGCCAAAAGGCAAGAGAAATGTAAAAGAATGCATTGCAAAAGATATAGCAGAAATACAGCCCCAAATAATCTCAGCATTTCAAAAATACCGTACCAAAGCTACAGAAATAACCGTTAAGGAAAATGCAGCCTGCTAATAGCAGATGCAAAGGAGACCACAATGCAGGTGCACTGATGGCGCTGGAGGGACAGCACAGGGGGCAGCCAGAGGAACTGCCATCAACAGTCTGTGAAAACAAGAGCTGAGACAATGCCTCAGTACTCTCAGCAGACAATGATACAAGATTATTTGATATAACTCCTTGAATTACATATCAGTACTTGTGGTTCAACTTGAAAATATTGTGAAAATCTGAATTAAAAACCTTATAAACTGGTGAAATAAAAAAAAAATTAACAATAAGGACAGTTTCTACAGAAAGACTGAATCGAATACTAGTTACAGTGGAAAGTTAAAAAATGTACAGCAAGGTTTGTTTATACTGGGAATATTAGGATTAAAAGCATGTGTAGCTTTGGGCTTGGTTCAATGAACAGACACTATGAGACAGAAAACAATTACTCAGTCCTCAAAAGAATGTGGAATACATTTACAAAGTCACAGGAAAACGTAAGACCCCGCAGAAAGCCATGAAGGTTGGTAGGACTACAAAAGCAGGACAAAGCCAGCCCACACCCACTCAACTGGAGCTACACACAGAATCACAGAGCAGTGCTAGTGGTGTAATTATTGCTTATATATCATTGAGCTTCTTAAAGGTAAAAGAGTCGATGCTGTTTATGTAAAAAGGAACATGGTCTCAAAACCCTTCAAGAAGCTCTGAACATCTCAGGTCATGATATCCTCAGCCTAAATATGCATGTTTCAAGTTTACCAGACAGAGCCGCTCATGCTCTGTACACCTCTCCTAGATTTGTGGGAGCAGTATGTCAGTTCACTGTCTAGTTTCAATTTGAAGATTATGTTTATACACATGAGTTTACAAAATCTCAGGCCACATCCTTAGGTAAAATTAATATAAACCAAAGACTTTGATATGAATAATCAAATTTATTCAAACAGGACATCTGATGTAACCCTTTCAAACATGGTCATGTTACTACAGCAAGAAATCACATTTCTCGTATTTGCCAGAACAGAACCTGTAAGAGGATGTCACCACGCACAGTTATGCAAAAAGCAGCTTTTAAGTGGTTTTAATTGGTGTTGGCTTTGTACTTCCTGTTTTCTACCATGGGTGTGAATGAACCCAAAACTTCAAAACAAAATTCCACTGAAATTAATGAGTTCTGCATGACAAAAAGAGACTTGCTAAGCTGATAGGAAAGTTAGCAAAAATTATTGGAAACCACTCTGAAGTTCACTTGAAAAGTTAATGAATTTCAGTGAACCCAACTATTAATACAAGTTCTGAGTTTCATCAGTATCATGGTCAAACAGAACCACAAGCAGAACCTCATACAAAGAAAGAGGTATCCTGAATTTCAAGGAATGCAAGACTGGAGGAGGCTGTGAAAATGATGTTTAGATAGAAGATGGCATAACTGTACCTTCTCACTGTGTGAAGCAAGACTCTGACTACCTTCCTTACCATCCTTGATTTCATTTGTTTACACCTTCATGATGAAAGGAGTGCAAGGGAAGTACAGTACTTGGCATCCCTCTTCATCGTAGCAGAACTATAGAGGATAACTGCTGGAGCCAAATGGAAGAAATTATATATTCATGAAGTACAAAGTGACAAATGAATTAGAAAAAATTCCCTGCTTGGCAGCTAAGTGCCAGACCACAGACAGGTGCAATTAGAGGTGGATGAAAGTCATCCAGAGCAGCAGGCAGTGACATTTCTGGGGATGGTTCGCAAAAGCATGTTTTTCTAGGACCTCCTCCAGCAGCTGGGTTGTTTAGCCTCCCATGTGAGCTTTCTGATCTCTCCTGGCAATAATTCACAACTTTGCTCAAAACTTTGCAGATGAGAAGTCTTCTTTCTCACTTTTCAGTGGAGAAATTTCTCTTTTGCAACATGCCCAAACTGCGCAGAAGTCAGTGAAAAATAAAACAAATGTGGAAAGTCATGAGCAAATCATCCAACGAGCAAAGCACAGGCGCAAATCAACAGAAATCTGAATCCAGTTAGGCACATTGCTGCTTTCTTGCACAAGTAGGACAATCTTCTCCCTGCTGTTCTGGCAGAAGGGAACCATGAAGATTTTCCTTCAGCAATTTTCCACAGAACTTGTTCAGATAGTTCTTTATGCTCTAGGAACACATGGAGAGATTATGGTTGCAGTACTCAACTGGATGCCCACATCTGGCTGCAGGGCACAGGAGCTCCTGCTGTCTCCAGCTGTAACCAAGGACCTCATTACCTGGGGAGTCGGGGTTTATGCAGGTAGGCTCAGCTGTCCTCCAAGGAAAACTTCAAAACTTCAGAGCTCTCTGTAGTACTTGCTTTAGGTAAACAAACATATACCTATGAATGATTATACAATAACTACAGACAGGTGTTATTTGCGCAGTCAGGAGTATTTCCAACTTCGAAGTACTCTTAATAAAAAAAATAAAAGAATAAATAAATAAAATTTAATAAAAAAATAAAATAAAAGAAATCCCAGCAAGCCAGGCCACATATTGGTGTGTCACCTGGATTTGTGTTCATTAGTCTTATTTCTAGCATCTAAGACCTCCTGCATCATCAATGTGGTTCTGTTGCTGCAGTAGTGAGAAAATATCATTCATTAAATAAAGAACCTTTACTGAGAGATGTAATACATTGGGGCTTCATGTTAAAATGCCAGATCGATTTTATTAACTATATATTTTCATGGCACACGCCAATGGAACGGGTAAACGAACACTGAAATGAAGAAAAATGCAGAAAGGGCTCCTACCTAAGGGTTGATGCAAAAGCAGTTACAGCTAACAGGCCCCAAGTCACAACATCTAACAGAAATATCTCCCTGGTCTGGTGGGAGCAAAGAGAAATGCAGGTGTGCACGCCTGTCCATGTTTATGGAGGGTAGAGGGAAAAAAAAACTCTTTAAGGAAAGAGAGGGAAAACAAACCAAAAGAAAAAGCGACACCCACAAACACAGTTCCACAACTGACAAATACTTTGGACCACGATGAATGAAGAGCTTTGCTTCTCTTCAGCTGAGTCAAAATGGTTTGTTTTAGGAAGGCCAAGTTACTTGGCTCTAACTCGCTGCCACTCATCTTTTGCCAAAAGAAGAGGTTGTTGGGAGAGGGTGATGATCTCCCAAAGGAAAAGCCACATTTTACCCTGTAAGAAATTTGCCAATTAGCAGACTGTCAAGTGCTCCATAGGCTATGTGGAAAATGCCCAGGAAGATAAGTCTCCTACATCTACCAGCAGAGAGAACCTATCAACTGAATTCTCAGCAAGGCCACAGAAGTGTAATTTCTCCTCTCACATCACCTGCAAACTGTCAAACAGGCCCTTTGGCAAACTCCGCTCAGCAGCCTGAGAAGGCTGTCTCTTGATTGCCTCATTCACAGGCTTAACAACAGATTTGATGCTCCCATGGCATGTATCTTCCTTCCCCATCAGACAAACCTGTTAGCACCACCAGGAATGTGGCTTGGCATGCTGTTTTTTTCCAGAAAAACTTACATTATTTATTCTTTGGGAAAACAACTCTAAGGCATAAATGAACACAATAGGATATATTTCTTGCTAAGAATGGTCATTTGGGTTTTTTTTTTCTGAATACAGTCCCACTGATCATATTTTTTTTAATATAGAAAAGAAGTAACATTTATTTTCACCACACATATGAATACATGGGTAAACACACACATGTTTGTATTTAACCTGGTCGGGCTATTACATGCTGATCAACTGTGGGAAATTCAATAATTGATGTATAGTCACAACCTACTTAAAAGGACATAGATTTTTATGTAACATATCTCTTATTTGCTGTAGTTTAAGTAGAGACAGAAATGTGGAAATACAAAAGTGTTTATAAACTGTGGTAAGTCTCAGGTAGGTAAACTAAATTAGACTAAAAGAAATGAGAATAAGAAGGAGACATCAGAGGTGCCCCTGAGAAGTGAGAAACCAACAACGCCTTTACATTATTATCAAGGCTAAAAAAATTGTGACCCCAAAGAGAGAAATAGGTACATCTGCTTGTATGATATTTATAAATAGTCATTATACACTTAGAATAAAGAAGTCTGAGCTCTGACTTGTTCCTTTTGCCCTGATCTTGTCAATGCAGATGCGTGCCCCAAAACCCTGTTTACAGTGCTTCTGACCCCAAGTCCACCAGTGATCTCTGAGACCACATTTCAAGCTCTAAAGTGTCAAGACATTGGGTTTATCTCCCCCATTGTTAGCAATCATTGTATTTCAGTCCTACGGGAATTCTTAATGAAATAACTTTATTGCACTCACAATAATTATTATTCTATTTATTACTGCACCTCAAAAACTTGGAAATAGTTTTCTCACAATCCAGTTAAGACTCTTATTTGTGTAGAACAGATCTTTGAAATCTCTGTTCCCAGCTCATGTTCAGAGAGTCAACAAAATTCACTGTACTTTCCAGAGCTATGAAGTATTAGAAGCTTCAATATCAAAGAAATGAAAGGTGTCTCAGATCTCCATGGTCTTATGTCTTAAACAACAGCAGGTGGAATGCTACAGGTTACAAAGAGTCTTCAGATAGTGTTAGGATGTATTGCATCCTGAGGGTAATGGTTCACAATGCTTGCCATAAAATTTAAGAACAGGTTAAAAAAAAAAAAAAAAAGAAAAAGAATCTCTTAATATCTTAGACTCTGCAGCTACATAGTATTTTAAGCACTACAAAAATGTATGTTCTCAGACTGGCCTAATGCAGCAAAATTTAAATGAAGACCACTCTCTGTTTTTTTTAACAGAAGCTTTACTTTTTAACATTTGGTTTCTTAATCCAGGTTAACCCAAACACTCAAAATTCTTTCTACTTAAAAAGGTCTCCTTGATTTGAACAATAGCAAATTCACCATACCTTCAATTTAAAAACCATCTCCAGATACTTATAAAATTACATTTTTCAGATGCTAAAAGGCATAATAATAATAATAATGAGATGCCCTGTCTGAAGAAATGAGACTATTTGCTATTTGATTCAAATAATTATCTAAATAATTATAATAATATCACAAACATTCCTGTAAGTGAGTGTATTTTGTCAGCCCTTACTTACACTGGTATTTGTTACAGTTCAATGCAACACACGATCCACTTTCAGTACCATAATTCGTCACATTGATTCCCATAATTTTAATCTTCTGTGCCAAATACTGTTAAATACATGCTCTTGCTTACAAATGGTAATTTATTTGGGACTTTGTTATCTGCTGATGATTTCAGACTAGAATATTTTTAGAAAAGATGTTTTTCTTCTTCATTATAACATCCGAACTTTCTTACTAAGAGATGTTTTGACTTCCAGGCCCACATGCACAATTTACAGCCCTGATTCTAAAATTCATAGTGCCTTCCTACTTTTAAGTACAGAGGCATATACACAGAGGCTCAGCAAAAGTTAAGCAGGTAGAATATACCAACACCACTGTGAAGCTAAACTAATAAATGCAAAGTCTTGACATTTTCTCACAACAATTACAAAATCCAAAGTGACAAACGTGTGTATTAAACAAAAAGAGTCTGTGTTGTATCTGCAGAGAGCAATGTGCATCCTGGGTTCTCCAGCTCATGGTGTTAAAGTCCTTTTTGGGAAGAAAAACAATCAGACCTTAAATCCCTTCTCTGTTCAGGACTAAATGTTCCCTCTCCCAGGATTCAAGATCAGGCTGTTTCTGTGTGGAAAAGCTTACCTTACAGGAAGTGATAGAATCAATCTTCTGGTAGGTAGGTTTTTAAAGGTTGTTTTGTTTTGTTTTGTTTCTGGTGTGGTGTTTTGTTTTTTTTTCCATCTCCCCTAAATAAGCAGCAGTTGGAAGTTGCATGAAGATTTAGACTGGCTGGTACCAGTCCCTGTAGGAATGTATGAGGGAGCAAAGAGTGGAGATGGAAGTCAATGGTGCATGAAATATGCAATTTATGACAATGCTGAACAAAACATTTCTCCAGCCTACTCAGGTGAGATGCAGTTTACCCCCGACGGGTCAGTATGCTCATCTGCAGCTCACCAGAGAGACGCACCCATGCCAGCAGCACCCGTTTAACTAACAAAACCGTAACAGTGACTCCTTGTCCTACTGAAGGAGCAGGTGACCTGCAGCCTCCAAGGTGGGGAAGAGGGTACAGGCAAACGGCGGGGGCAGGGGGGGAGAAAGACACAGGGAGGCAAAGCAGTAATGGAAGGACAGAGAAGAAAAGTGAAGATGAGAAGCCCAACAGGAGCGAGTGGGAGCTAAAAAATAAAGCAGGGGAGGAGGAACAGGACCAGAAGCAGGAAAGAACTGGGACCAGAACCAGCAACTGTATTTTAGCATGAAGGCATCATTAGAGTGACGTGGAAATGGGACCACACAGTGGGGCAGAGATGTACGCCAGCTCACTAGAAACAAGTCACTTCAGGCATCAGGAGCTGTATAACCACACGATAACGGATCATACAAACCCAGTCAGCACCTTAACTCCATGTTGTAGGCTGACCTGACACCGTGTAAGTATATACTCCAAGCATCTCTCTAGCAAAGTAGAAATGTCTTCAACAAGGCTTACAAGTTCATCTGCATTGGTGGGTTTTATTCTTTCCCTTTTTTTTTTTAACTCATTTTCATTTCCTTTCTCTTTAGGCAGCACAGTGTTTAAAATTCAGCTTTTGTATGTAAAATAACTAATCATGTCATCAGAGAGAGAAATATTCAATTGCATAATTACAGTTGATAGACAATATTAGATTGGATATGAGGAAAAATTTCTTTACTGAAAGAGTGGTGAGGCATTGGAACAGGCTGCCCAGGGAGGCGGTGGAGTCACCATCCCTGGAGGTGTTCAAAAAATGTGTGGATGTGGCACTTCAGGACATGGTTTAGTAGGCACGGTGGTGTTGGGTTGATGGTTGGACTAGATGATCTCAGAAGTCTTTTCCAACCTTGATGATTCTGTGATTCTATGACTATTTAAAGTAAATGCTCAGAACATGATGCAAACTTTGGTGAATCAAGTTAGTTTCAGGAAGTAACAATTTTTCAAATGAAAAACCAAAATGAAGAAAAAGTAGGGGGAAGGGGCAAAATGGGAGGAAAGCAAGATAAGAATACATGAAGAAAATAAGCAAGACTGCATATGAAAAATTTGTTTAAAAAGTGATCTTATAATTTCAAAACTAACATAATATGAGAAGGACAGGAAGAGAGAGTCAAAATAACTTTTAAATCTTAAAAGCTAATTTACTGTGCGAAGAAACCATGTATCAGCATTTCCTCAGTCCTGTCCTTTGGCATACAATTTAAAATCTCACTCCTGCAGACTTGGATGAAGAAGAAAACCCCAAACATCTATAGGATCTTCAGCACTAAAAATGTCTGCTGCATGTAACCTTGATAAAGCACTGTGAAATTGCCCACCGAGCTCTTTTTTTTTTTTTTTTTTTCCCTTAACCTGCAAATACAAGTCCTAAAACTTATTAAATTAGATATTTGGTTTCTGAATACAAAAATCAGTGCCATCTCTTTTGCAAAGAGGTGCTCACACAACTTTGAAGCAATCTATACATGAGAGGAATTTGTTGGGGATACTCTCCACTCAGATTACATTCCATTCTTTCCTATCCAATGCCTGACTTGTGGCATTAAAACACGCCACAGTAATCATTAGCAGGTTTGTGCAAACTCTTCCCTTCCCTCAATCCTCAGACAGTATAGCTTCCAAGCAATCTATCTGGTACAGAGAAATCACATCTAGGGATGACTTCGGAAGTTCAAAATAAAATACAATCAAGCCAAATAATTGCCAACCAATGGTTTGCCAAACTTGATCAGATCAAGAGCTCATAGAGTCTGCCATCTTTCCTGAGCTACTGCCCACTATCTGATATTCAGAGGCAAGAGGGGGGAAAAAAAGTCTAGTTATTCCCTAGTACAGCACACTCCACACTGGAGTGTCCAGCAGCACGGGCCATGTCACAGCATCTGCTTGAAATCAGAGGGGAGAGACAGGACACAGAACAGATCCAGCTTTCAAATATAAGCAAGACCCTTAAAAAGCTAGGAAATTTCAATATGTAGAACTACATATCCCATCTCTAAGCTGCCTATTAGGCTGGTTTGACTTTCCTTTTATATTGCTTTTAAAAAGTTAGCATTCAGTTTTACTATTCCTTCCTGCCTTGACAATACCACATTCTTCTGTTAGCCTGCTGAGGACAGAGCTGGTATTCAAGGCACACAGAAAGCCCAAAGGATGCAGCACACACCTCAGCTCAAGGATTTCAGCCTTCAGCTGACTGGGAGCCATCACTGCGCCACCAAAGACCAACTACCGACATGGGCTCCTCTGCCAGGTCAAGTAACACTTCCACCTGTGGCACCATGGCATCAGCCAGCCTTGGTGGAGGCGGCACTGCCCAGGGACTGTGGAATGAGGGGGACATGCAGGATGGGGGGCTCCTGCCCACAGCTCCATGCCAGGATGGAGATCCCAGAATTACCCGCCAGTGGTGCTGAGCAACTGGGAACAGTAATTACATGTTTGTCTTTAATTAGATTTTGCTGCATATCTGATCTCATGCACTTGGAAGGCAGTGTCACCAGAGGAAATGCATTTCTGTAAAAGGTGTGACATTCAAAAAAATAGAATTTTACCATGAATAAAGCAGAAAGACAAAATGCTAGCAGAAAAAGCAATTACAGGTGACAAAGCAATGCTCTCAGGAAATCAGTAGCCTGGTAAGCTTTGCAAGCTAAATATCGGCCCTGTAGTACAGTCAGAGAGATAATGGGTTGTATTATTTCCTCCACAGAAAAATATTTTCGGTAAAGCAGCAAAGACGCATATATACATCTGCTATAAATATTTAACAACTCCACATCAGCTTGAAACAAGCAGACTAAATACACACGTGATTTTAAACCAATCTCGGTTTCCAGTAGTGCAAGACACAGGTAACACTACCCTCTGCTGTAGGAAACCATGAAGTGCCTGTGCGGACTGCGGAGCCGGCACAGCCACCAGCCCCAGGCAAGCCTCTGGACAAGTCTCCTCCTCACCCACGGTGAGCACACCACCGCTCTCCCCAGCGAGTCACCCGTGGCCATCCTGGCCGATGCCCTGAAGCCACTGTGTGGGGTGCGATGGCAACGGGGAGCTCTGAGGTCCCCTCGGCTCTCGCACACTCCGTGCCCTTAACTGGCCTCGCAGCCGCCCCGCTGCCGCTGGCTCTGAAAGCAGGGGATCTCTCCTTGGGCTTCATATGGACTATCAGAGGTTTTCTAAAAATAAGTGCATTGAATTACACAGTTTAAAGTGTGTCTGTACTGAAATATGCTCACTTCGGCCTTTGTTCTTCTTTATAGTCATATATAATTTATATTACATATAAATGATTTCTAAGTTATGTTCAGTCTTTTATCGCCCTTTCCCCATGCCACATTTCATTCCCTGCTCAAACCACAAAGTGATCTGACCCAAATATTTACTTCCTAGAAGGCTGAAAAAGAATTGCTCTGTTGCAATCAACAGGCTAAAATCAGAGCCTACAGCTCAGTCTTTGTCCTAAAGAGCTCGGGCCAGGGCTGCTGAAGCATCTCCTTTTCCAGGACACCTCAGCTTGTGCTGAAGGGTCTCTCCTAACCCGTTAGGCACCCTCTTCTTTCCATCAGGATGGCATACAGCATGCAGACAGCAGAGAGCACTGTTATCTGCCTTATAAACCCAAGTCTGAGAAATTTGTAACTCCCTGGCTGCAGAATGAGGACAGGCAAGAGGGATTAGCTAAGAGCCGGGTCCTACATTGCCCCCTCCAGCAGCCTATGTGTGTGCTCACGGGGTAAGCAAGGAGAAATCCACCTGAAAAGGGCAGCCGTAGTCCCAGTTCCCAGGGTTTCTCTGCCAGAAGTTGAGGCTACACTCACAGCCCTGGGAAAGTGCAAGATGGGGAGGATCATCCCGTGTGGCCTGAATGGAGAGGCAGGCCCAAGAGTGTGCTCCCCTCAGGCAGGCACATCTCCCTGGGCACACAACGAAGATGCAGCTCGGCTTCCTTCCCTCCGCAAGGGAAGCACAAATCTATCCCATGAAAGATCTGCTCAAAAAGAGGTGAAATGGAAAAGGTTTGGACCTGGCTTTCAGCCCACGAACTCTCTCAACTACTGTGCCCCTGGAATTGCTGCTGCCAATTTAGCAGAAAAAAAACAGAAGTGCCAAGGACAACTTTATGGAAGGAGTGTGATGCTTTCAGGTTTAGACATTTCAGGAACTACTACAAAGACAGATGGGACAGGTGAAATTCACCTGCAAATTGCAGCATCTCCAACTGCAATTCTCACAAGACGGCAAGGCAGCTGGACTGCAGAAAAGAGTTCAAAAGCCTGAGGTTCTTTAGTCAGAAGGTTAATTTATGCATGTTTCAAATTGCATTAATACAACTTCAGCTTCTGTTATGCAAAGACCAGAATAGACAAAGCAATAACAACTCAATCCATTCAACAAACAGGATGGTAGATACGGAGTTTTCCTGCAGCATGTGAACACCTTCAACCACGGGCAAAAACATCTCTGAGCTGAGACTGCTGGGGTGCTGGAAGGACATGTGTAAGGAGGACCTGCAATGGTAGCCAGTATGCACTGGTGTCAAATGAAAATGTGGGACAAATGAGAGCTCTTGCTTGCACTGATTTATGTCTAAGCTCCAGAGCAGGAGCTGAGACCTTTGAGGTAGCTAAACAGTATCTTAAGTTTCATGAAAGATATAAAGTCATGCAATCTAATAGTCTGTTTCTCTAGCTGCGCCTGCACTGAAGGCATTTCAAACCCCACACCTTTACATAGGTCAGGGCAAAATGAGATGGCATCAAATCTTTTTGAGTGTGAAGGAGTTGGGGGAGACATATGCAGCCTAGAAATCCTTTCACAAAATCACATTTGCACATTTGTTGATCTTGATTACCCTAAACCCTCTCCACATGTAAGTCTGCATCACCGCCCTGCTTTTGAACTACTGCAAACGCCTGCAATGGCTGTTAGCTTATATATAGCTCTGTGCAACTGCGCTCAAACAGCAGCCGTGCCCCTTCGCCACAACCACAGACCGCAGTTCTGAGTCTCCCATGCTCAATGAAGACAAGAAAACCTCAGACTACAGAGTTACCCAAAGAAATGTTTGCATCTAGAATAAGACATCAAATGAACCTACCGAGACTGAGGATTGAGCACAGGGAAAGTTATTTCACTGGGTAATACATAATTAAGCTGGGGAAATCCTTCCCAAAGATGCTGCAGGTTATAAATTCATAGTTTCAAAAAATTACTGGAAAAAACCCTCATGGACAAAAAAAAAAAAAAAAAAATCCAGTCTTATTAAATTCAAAGGTCTTACTTCTAGAGATCAGTAAGCTTCTAGATTACCGATGTCTAGAGATTAGGAGTTTACTAGGGAAGTACCTAGATATGCTTGCCATGCTCTAACAGCCTTTCCTCAGCACCTGATACCTGGACCACCTAAGACAAGCTGCCAAGCTTAATGGGCTTTTGGGCTAACCCAGTATGGCAGCACTTGTGGCCAAGAAAAAAACATTTTAGGGACTGCACAGTTAAAAGGAAATGAAGAAAATTATGCAGCTGCAAGGTTTCTGTGAAAACAGGCAAGAGTTATTTCTAAGTCCCAGACTTAGGCTTTATCTACAGAGAACAGCCAGTAAATGGCATCTGAATCGCTTTGAAAAGTGGCTTAGTTATTATGCATTACACCACTTGTTCCTAATGCTGATGGTCTTTAGCCAAAATTGCAGTACCCTTTGTTGGATTCAGTTTATTTTATTTTGAAAGTGAAGTAAAATAAGAAGAATTATGGGTACTTGACTCCTGAGAAAGAGTATCAGCAGCTCTAGTATTTAATGCACTGTAACAAATCCAGACTGACTTCACACATTAGGCCAGCATGCCATAAAGAGAGCTGACCTAAACTAGGGAACTGAGGAAAAGGTCTGGAAAACAGCTGCTTCAGAGAATAATTACAGCCACGGGAACAGAGTTTCCCAGGGGACAAGACAAAGACTGGATGAATTAGGGGGACCAAGCTGCCCTCCTCAGAAACACAATTCCTGTGTGATCATTTTAATTTTCCAGCTGTAATGCAGAAATTATAGCATTTCCTTTTGTCACAACACTTACGCAGAGATGAGCTTGTTGAAGACAGAGAGACTCAAAAGCTGTGGCTACAAACGTCACAAACAGCTGAGGTCTATCTACTGAACTTCAACAGGGATTTTGGGGTTTTTTTGCAGGTACCAGGTGAAAAATAGCTTAGCTGAAAGATTCAGAAGAACATCATTCAGCCTGAAGCAAGGAGGTCTTCAGACAGGCAATTCTGGCACCAGGAAGGAAAGAGCAATTATGCGTAGATATCTGTGATACCAGAGTATGCGCCTTACAGCAACTGCGATTTACTAGGCTGCTGTAGTCTTTTAGCAATAAACTAAGCTCCCAAAACTAACAGGCCAGACTGTACATGGCTCAATTGCTTTTAAACACCCTTAACACAGCACTGCAGAGCAAATCATAAACTTAAATATCCAGAATTTCATTCACTGCCTGTAAAAACAACCCAAGTCCAGAAGGTTGGTGGAATGACGCTTCCCCGGCTCTGCTCCAAGACAGCAAATCTGAGTTCCATGCTGCGGAGCCTGAAGATGAATTTAAAGATATGGCACACCACAGGCACTGCTATAGCTCTTTTGCTTAAGAGTAAGGCATAAACTAATAACACCCTTAAATGGTTGCTGTATCTAGCTATGGGAGTGCTTTTTAAGTCTATTATTTTTCATTCAAGTTTCATTATTGAAGGAAGAAGGGGAGGAAAAGCAATTAATGGGAGAAGATAATAAACAAAAGCGATATAGATAAAAAATCACTCATGCTCACTTGATCCGTTGCTACAAGCAAATTAGATAAGAGGAGAGGCAGGCAGGGTTTTCTGAGCAATATGTTCTATTGCAAGCTCAAAATCTTAAAAATCAGACCTTGAATGTATTGAAACAATTACTATAATAAATAATACTCATTATAACAAATACACCACAGTGCAGCATGCTCTTCTCTTGCCCACCCATCCCCAGCAAAAGCCTAACAAAGGGTATTAAATGCTCTTAAACCTGCCTGCAAGATTTGGGTCTTTTCATTAGAGATTTACACTCAGCTTTGCTAAAGACACGCTTTCTGGCTATAGGATTATTTCCTTTGCTCTGTCTCTCAGCTTCTACATCTATGAAGTAAGAGTGACAACCCCGAAGCCACCTTTGGACATGAGCCCTGTCCTACTAGCTAAATGGTATAGAGCTGAGGATGGGTGTTTTCCAAAGTAACACCCCAAAAGAGATGCACAGCAGCAGAGAGCTGAGATATGAGACCATTAACTATTCCAGCTGTGCCATGGCCATACTTCCACCATGCTGTCACCTCACCTAGTCTTAATGCATGCAGACCCCACACATCTTCCTTCGCGACAGCCCTCCTCAAACTCTGGAGAGCATGCATGCTTTTGCAAAGCTCTTTTTGGATGTGAAAGCTTGGTATTATTTTGTGATTTACTGACTAGGAAAAACCTGTAGAACATAGAATGGTTTGGTTTGGAAGGGACCTTAAACATCATCTAGTTACACTCCCTCCTGCCACGGGCAGAGACACCTTCAGCTAGATCACGTTGCTCAAAGTTCAATCCAACCTGTCCTCGAACACTTCCACGGAGGGGCATCTAGAATTATAGAATCATTGAATAGGTTGGGTTGGAAAGGACCTTAAAGATCATCTAGTCCACCCCCCGCCTGCAATGAGCAGGGACATCTTCCACTAGATCAGGTTGCTCAGAGCCCTGTCCAACCTGACCTTGAACACTTCCAGGGACAGGCCATCTCCCATCTCTCTGAGCAACCTTGTTCCAGCATTGCACCTTCCTCACAGTAAAGAATTTCTTCCCAATATCTAATCTAAAGTCTACCCTCTTTCAGTTTAAAACTGTTACCCCTTGTCCTATCACTATACTCCCTGATAAAAAGTCCCTCCCCATCTTCCCTGTAGGCCCCCTTTAAGTAATGGAGGGCTGCTATAAGGTCTCCCAGAGCCTTCTCTTCTCCAGGCTAAACAACCCCAAATGCTGAACAACAAAAGTACAGTCAACCTATTTATCTAGGACGGAGTATAGGAAGGGTTGAAATACTGCTTAGTGACCGAATTTGACATTGCAGAAAAGATATTCCTGCAAAATCACAAGCAATTACTTGCCCTCCACCTTACGCCGTTATCTTATACCAGCAGCTTTACCTAAATACTTGCAAAAATATACAGAGGGCTGCTGATTGTTTGAACTGGTGGATGAAAGTAGAGCACTATTAGGACAGCCTGGTAAGGGTTAGGACTTTGGCAGATTATGCATCAAATGGTTTTCACAGCATTTGTCAACAACCTCTACGTTCACTGCATTGCAACAAGGGAGGTAGGTCCTGTGACAGACAGATCCTGCCTGCTTGCACAGCTTTAAACCTTCTTTCTGAATTCAGTCCACAATATTTGTGTTGCTCGGGTGATACCAGCACTGTGCGTACTTGAAAGGACAACCTCCAAAGAGTTAGGGAATCAGGACTGAGGCTGAACCCACCTGCAGTTTTAGGATGAGTGAAGCAATATGAAACGTCCTTGATAACACTGCTGAAGTCGAATAAAAGCAGTGGGAGATGCGCACAAATGGGGCTTTTGGAAGTGCCTTTTGTTGGCTGAGCTCTCTCCTCCCCCAACATGAAGTGAAAAAGCAGCTACTAGGGGATTACCATTCCAAAAGCTGCAGATAAACACATTTCCCCCCAAAGCCCCCAGCAGCTTTGTAGTTCAAACTGACTTTATCTGGAGCTGTTACTTTCTGCTGTTCCGTTACAAGAAGAGGCTGCATGTGACAGCTCTCCCTTGCATGTAGCTCAGGGCTCATGGCATGAGTGAGATAGGAAGAGAGAAGCTATGTCTTGTGTAACCCACCAGGCACTGTCCCCTGCATGAAGTTGGCCTTTCACCATGTAGCCTCTATTTTCCCTTATTTCCTTGGTACCTTCTCATTTTAAGGCACAGTATTGCTTAACTACTAGAGACAAGCTGGAGCCAAAATGCTAAACTGTCCCTCTCCATAGGCTGTGCAGAAGCAGTGAGCTTGGTACTGAGATTCCTCAGAAGAAGAATGTCAAAAGTCAATATGCGATACATCCTTTTGGATTTTGTCCTGGAGACATTCATATAGCTTCACAGTGCTGTGTAGTTGATCAGTATGTGCGTAAATGGTGAAGGACCACAAGCTTCAGAGCAAGGCACTCCAAACAAAAAAATCATGTTGCATGTATTTTAAGACTGTGGATTTCTCTTCAGGTGAAGAAGGAATGATTTTAACGGCTTTATCAGAGCAAGAACACACCAGTAAACAGGAAAACCCAGTAATTCTATGCACTACTTAGTGTTCATACATTTCAAAACACCTCTCCAAAGAAAGAAAGTGCAACAGTCCATTTACAGACTGAGAGCCAAAGTACGTAAGGAACCAAAAAGATCTCAGGGTCAGCAGCATGCCTGCGGCAGCAAGGAGACATCTCTCAAGAAAAACTCCACTGGGCTGTACCACACACGAGTGTTACGGCATCAGTGGTTACTGATGGTACAATACAGACAAGCTGGTACAGTTATTAGGCTGTTTCCTAGCCAAATTAAATTTTGATCACATGCAAGTAGGACATATGCAGCATCCAAACCCATATCATCAGTTGTTGTGAAATATATTTTCATTCATGCCTGATTATTCTTTTGCTTAAGGTTATTAGGGTAGTTTGTTGGTTCACTAAGATAACACTACCACAGATGCTGCAACATGGCCAAATGGTCTAAATGTAAAAATCATTTTTTAAAAAATCTTTGTTTACTATTAGTTAATTCACTTCATTAAAGTAAAAATACTACCAAGCAGCAAATACAGAACAGAAGCAAAAAGAGTCCCCAAAGACAGACTCAACATTCACATGCCGCATCCATAATAATTCACAATTATTAAGAATTCACAAGCATCCTGACCATTTCTGGGAATGAACTTAGCACAAACAGATCCTTAACACTGTAGAATTTCTCACTCCACTGTGTCCCAGAGCTCTTTTCTGAGCACAAATTTGGGAAATAAATTATTTTTATGAAATGCTCCATCATGAAAATGAAAGCAGAAATTACACTTTGATTGCATAAATGCCATCAATTTATTTATTTCCTGTGCAATGGTTACAGAGACAACTGCTGTATTTTAGATGCATCACGCAGACAACATGAAACATTTATTTAAGTGGTTGCACACTGCAGAGACCTTGATTTAACCAGACTTCATTGTGCTCCTCACTGGAATGAAGACTGGCAGTTTGGTAGTCAGCACTTTCCATGGAAGCTTAAGCTCATTCAGAGCCACCAAACGCAAAACTTTTACCCTGGCAATTAAACATGTATGCAGCTTGGCACAACATGACACAGCCAACTGTATGCAAATCTGAGAAAAAGACCATTTACGAGTAAGAACCATGACTGTGCCCAGGAGTAACACAAAACTTCCAAAAACCCAAACTACAGATAAAAAAGGAACACAGGGCAAAAATCCCATCTCACAGCCAAGCTCTTAGCACATCCACATTTCACCTCAACCAGAAAAGTCCCTTTTTTACTCTTTGCTAGCCACATTTTATTATTCTTTATGTTCTGTTTACAACTCTTGTTATAACTTTGCAGATTACTTGGGACTAAAGTAACTGGACTAGACTCCGTTATTTTCAATGCTGCAAATGGCATTTCCTGCTGACTTTCCTGCATCATTAGTGCATCATTTTGTTTATTTTTCTTGGAGAGCTCATAAAATGTTTTTAACTTGCTGGATTAGCAGATCTGAGGACCAGACACTTCATTAGCTTACATCATTTATCCAAATAGCAGCATAGCACAGGGGACCTCGTGTGCATAGGAAGGTCTGTGTCCCTTTGCTAGTACTTCTGCCTGAGTACTCAGTAACTCCTAATTTGACTTTGCATCCTGAAGGGAAAAGCTGTGGGTTACATGAGCACAAGCCTTTGTACAGACAGACAACACGCAAATGTTGCTGAAGTCTTCTGCATTCACTTCTGGATACCTTCACCATGTTTTTTTTTTTTCCCTGTAGTCAAAGTAATTTCTCAGCGCATGCTGTTTTCTTTGTCAAAGTATTATCTAGTGCACCCAGGAAGAATAAATCTAAGAATCAAAATGAAAACACACTCTGTGGGTGACACATGCTCAGCACTTGGAAGAATTTGCACCCCAGGCAGCAAGGAGGTCTTTCTGTCCCTCTGAGACCCCACGCCAGACAACCTGCTGTGGTGCCACCTGGTGCTGCTCAGTTATGTTACACAACCACCTTTTCAGAGCAAGGAAAAAATGCTTTTGCCGTGATTTTCTAACACCCTCGTAACTAAATTGCTGTTTAAGATTAAGAGGCCCCAGGTCACCCATGAGGTTGAGGATGGGCACAGCATAGCACATGCATGTCTATTGTATTACCGATATACAAGAGGAAAATATAAAAACTACATGTGCAAGACAGGTTGTAAATACAGATGCTCAGATTGTGCTCAACAATTCAAAATAAAAGGGCAAGGGGCTCCATTTGGATGAGCTATCCTGTCTTCTGGCCCAGTCTCTTCATCTCTGTATTTACACTGTAGAAAACAAAACAGGAACAGGAATATCTGCAACTCCACCGGTTTAGACAGAAACTAAAACAAGTGGCAATAAGGAGAAAATACTAAATTTATTTTGGAGAGTTAAGTACTGTCTGAAAGAAAGACACAGGCAGGCAAATGACTGGCTGAATAACAGTTTAAAAACCAAGCCAAACCAAACCAAACCAAACAAAAAAAAAAAAAAAGATTTTTGTCAGAGGCCTGCGCACACGGAGCAGTACACCCTGGCTCCACTGGAGTGTGCTGTTTCCTTGCAATGGGAGTATCAGCTCCTGGCTTCCCGGGGCTGCAGGTAGTGCTGCCACCTCCACCCCTTCGTACCCGGCATCCTGCGTGGACCTGCAGCAACGCCTGCTCTAAGATGCCGATGCTGGCAGGGTTCAAGCAGCTGCTCCGCTGGCAGGAGCTCGTATCAGCAGCGACAGGGCAGCTACCCCACGAGTGCTGCTCCTCTCACAGCAAACTACCGGGGTCTCACCCCAGGCAGATCCCCTTGCTCTGAACCCAGGCGGCCGTCAGGCTAACAGAGCTGGTGAGTGCTGTGGCACTGCCACAAATACAGACCTTTCCTTTTGCTCGCTTATTCAATACTTCCACTTATTAGCCATTGTGCAGGTTAATTAAAATAGAAAGCAAAGAGAGCAATGGCAGTCTGGCAGTCTATGCTTTGATTGAGGACTGTAAAAGGTCTCAAGTTTGCTTCCTTTCAGAAGGGGGGGGGGA